>OZ025224.1:8689756-8904756 GCA_964019055.1 Anthopleura xanthogrammica
GGGACAAGTTGGCATTGCAATGCATCGTGGGAATGTTTAGGGAACATATTTTCAATATGGCGTCAATTTCGTCCCATAATACAGCCCACAATGCAATTCTAGTCCATCTCGACCTAGTCTTTTACAGTCAACCTCAGAATCGCTAATGAAACTAGTGTCTATCTATCTATTTTCCCATTTCAATGGGTGGATGGATGGATGGATGGGTGGGTGGATTGATGGATTGGTTGATGGATGGATGGTTCGATTGATCGATCGAATGATAGATGGACGGATGAAATGGATAGATGGATAGACAATGCATGAGATAGGATAGGTCGCGAAGGATGAATCATTTGATAAACCATTTTCTGCTTATTTTTCGGTTTTTGAAGATATCGTGAATGTTACGTAATTCAATGCCATCTTTAGGTCCTTTAGGAATGGAGGACAGAAGAATCCCTGATTCATCTATCACAGCTTCGTCTGAGTACGGAGACTCATATTTACCTAAAAATGGTAGGCTGAGAACAAAATGTTACAAGTGCCTTTGGGCTGCAAAGTACCTAAAAGCCAGAGAGTATTTGCAGGTTGATCTTGGTCATAAGATGGTGCTAACCAAAGTAGCAACTCAGGGCAACGAGTGGGTGGGAGAATGGGTGACTAAGTACTACATCGCTTACAGCCAAGACGCTGGGCATTGGCAAAACTACACGAGAAATAGAACTCTTGAAGTAGGTGATAATAATGAAAGGATAAGAAAGAAAAGAAAAAAGAAAGACACGTTATATGTGGTTTCACATATTTTTTTCGTCATTTGTAGTTATTTATGGTAATAAATTCTTGTTATTGTTGTTGTTGTTGTTATATTCTCTTCATAGTTATCATCATCATCATCACCATTATCATCATCACCATCATCATCATCACGACCATCATTATCATCATCACCATCACGACCATCATTATCATCATTACTATCACTACCATCATCATCATCACCATCAACATCATCACTACCATCATTATCATCATCATCATCATCATCAACATCACTACCATCATCATCATCATCATCATCAACATCACTACCATCATTATCACCACCATCATCACCTTCACTATCATCACCATCATCATCACCATCATTATCATCATCATCATTACCATCATCATCATCATCTTCATCACTACCATCATTATCATCATCACCATCATCATCATCATCATCACTACCATCATTATCATCATCACCATCATCATCATCATCATCATCATCATCATCACTACCATCATGATCATCATCACTACCATCATTATCACCACCATCATCATCACCTTCACCATCATCACCATCATCATCATCATTACCATCATCATCATCATCACCATCACTACTATCATAATCAGCATCATCACTACCATCATTATCATCATCACCATCACTACCATCATCATCATCACTACCATCATTATCATCATCACCATCACTACCATCATTATCACCACCATCATCATCACCATCATCACCATCATCATCAACATCATTATCATCATCATCATTACCACCATCATCATCATCACCATCACCATCATTATCATCATCATCACCACCCTCATCATCACCATCACCATCATTATCATTACCTTCACCATCATTTTCATCATCATCACCACCCTCATCATCACCATCATCATCATCATCATTATCATCAGCATCATCACCCTCATCATCACCTTCACCATCATCATCAACTTCATTATCATCATTATCATTACCATCATCATCATCATCACCATCATTATCATCACCTTCACCATCATTATTATCATCATCATCATCATCATCACCATCATCATCATCATTATCATCACCATCATTATTATCACCATCATTATCATCACCATTATCACCATCATTATCATCATCACCATCATCATCATCACCATCATCACTACCATTATCATCATCATCACCACCATTATCATCATCATCATTATCATCATCACCATCACTACCATCATTATCACCACCATCATCATCACCATCATCACCATCATCATCAACATCATTATCATCATCATCATTACCTTCATCATCATCATCATCACCATCACCATCATCCTCATCTTCATCACCATTGAATATTTACCGAACCACGAATCCTCATCACCATCACCACGTCATCGTCATCATTTCATTATCATGAATCCTGATTTGTTGTTTTATTTTATAGATTTTCTCTGGCAACGATGACGGCAAAACTGTAGTCACCAACAATTTGGACCCGTTCATTAAAGCTCGGTATGTTCGCATTATTGTCCAGGAATGGCATCGACACTTATCGTTGAGAGCAGAACTGTATGGATGTAAACCACCTTAAACATGTGTTAACTAACACGAAAAACATGGCGGCCGCCATATTGTAAGTCAGGTACACTAAAATCTCCTTTAAAAATAAAGAGTTCACCTCTGAAGAAGAAATTATCTTTGATATGCCTATCAAGATTAATTTCTCTTATAAATAAGAAAGAATTTCATTTCTTAGAGCAAAAAAATTTGGTTCCTGCCCTCCAATATGGCTGCCGTACCAGTGATCATTCAAATTGTCTATG
Organism: Anthopleura xanthogrammica; assembly: GCA_964019055.1. NCBI lineage: Eukaryota > Metazoa > Cnidaria > Anthozoa > Actiniaria > Actiniidae > Anthopleura > Anthopleura xanthogrammica. The sequence goes on from OZ025224.1 coordinate 8,692,352, forward strand.
ATTTTAGAGTTTAGCTTAAAGGCTTGTTTAATAAAACTAGAAAGATTTTGTAATATCAGTTAATCCATCTGCTCTGAGAAAAACTGCTATAAAATTAGAATCGAGAAAATTTTGAAAACTGAGGTGTCACCCATAGTGGAGGGTGCCAAAGGGGTACCTGATTATCTGTTAACTTTCATTTGTCAGTGAACTACTAATTTTTAAGCTATTTGTCAGTTAACTAGTAAATTTTAGGCCAATTGTCATTAACTGTAAACCCCATTGGCACCCTCATAGTAGTCTGGCCTCTTGAAATAATGAATTTCCAGGCCACCAAACGAAAAAATAACGTTACTCGATAACATTGACATAATAATTTTAAAAGAAGTTTTGTATCTTTATTGCAATGCTTACATTTTTCGCTCTTGCATCTTATTAAATATGACAACCTCAGTTTTGCAGTGACGTCATTTCTACGTCACTATTTCAAATCTGCAGCTGGTCTTGTATTCTTACATTTCTTCTTCAAGGCTGTATTGCTTATTATTATATCCATTTTGAAATCACTAGCAAATCCTGTAATCTGATTGGCTCTCAGTAGATTGATTCAAGCACGAATCGCACTATTTTGAGTCCGAATCACACTATTTTGAGTCCGAATCGCATCTTTTTGTCAGCCAATCACAATGCAACACTAGAAAAGGTAACCAATCAGATTACAGGATTGTATGTAATCAGCCAATCAGATTACAGCAAATAAGGAACATAAAATGTAGCTTTTTTCAAGTTTGACTGCAATTTTTTGTTACAAAAAGAAACAAAATGGATGATTTTAACAGCTACTTATTAATAAATACTTTTGTACTTATCACAAATTTAGTGTCTATCTAATATGATTTCCAAATGGATATAATAAAGTGATAATTGAACTTCATGTCGTGCAATTTTGGTCTGATATCAAACTTGCGATTACAAATCACACTCCCGCTACGCGGTCGTGTGATTTTGTTATCGCGAGTTTGATATCAGACCAAATTGCACTCCACTTAGTTCAATTACCATTATGTATCAGCTGATAACAGTCTTTGAATCTCATTATCTTCTCCAAATGGTGGTCAAACTCTGACCACAATGTGCTGTCAGCCTGAAAGAATTTTATTGAAAATTTGAGATTGAGCTAATGAACATTCTGCGCAAGACAGGAAATGACGTCATTTGAAAACCAGTGATTGTGACGACCGCTTCGGATCATGGGGAACGATTGATTTTTCTGCCTTCATTTTTTCCACCACCTGGCAACATGAAAAATGGTTCTCTGGGAGGAGCAAACCTTCTATTTTGGCTTTGAAAAGTGGCGGGATTTCTCGCACGCGCGCGTCAGAAAAGGCGGGAAAGAAATGCTAGAGAACTAAAGTCATTGAATAATCTTTAAAAAACACGAGGCAGTTTTTCAGGATCCTTTCTAGATATCCATCCAAAAACGTAGGAAAGCTTCATTGACGGCACAGCTAATCCACAGATAGATTTGAAATTTAGAATAATGTTTCTCTACTCACATGTGATGCCAAGTCCAGGAATCAAACCTGAAAAAAATAACCCCAGAGGTGAGAGGCAACTAACGCTTTACCAACTTCAAAACTGTTTTCTAATTAAATTAGATTCTAGAAGGTCTAGACGTTAACAATGCATGTGGAAATATGTCCTATTATTCCAAAAGGACCAAAATAATATTTATTTGATTGTTGTATTTCGAGCAAAGCTAGACTACGTGTCTTTAGAAGTGGAAAAAATATATTCACAGGCTTTGAATCTGTATTGAAACTCATCTCAAATCATCTTGAAGCAGGTGATTTGAATCAATCAAACCGCTTGCCAGGAATACAAAATATATTTTTGTCTGCACATTTAAAGCGTTTTCTAAAGGTGTTTGCAGTATTGTGGGGACATATTCTTGAAGTAGCTGTGAACGCTTAAGGAAACGATGTCATTTACGACTTAAAATGGCTCAATTCTTGAAAAAGGTTAGTATATCTTACAGTTATTTAGCATGGTTTTTGCACTAAAACGGAGACATTGTGTATCAACATTTCTTTTAACTCGTTTAGTAAGGGCAATTTTAGTGTCACTCTAAATATTAAAGCTCTCGTGTGATTGATTTTTTTTCGTGTCTAGAACATTACAGTGAGTTAAATTTAACCTGGTCCAGAAAGGTTCCTTATCATGGCTTTTTTTTTTAACTGATTCTCTAAGATTCTCTCTTTTCGACTTTTAAATAAACTAAAAAGTCTTTAGACTTTTTTGTTCGTTTGATAACTTACAAGTTTGGTGGGGGAAAAATTAACTCTCTCGCTGTTTCAATTTCCATCACATTTATCCTCAGTTAACATTTAAGAGTATTGTTCGATATTTTACTTATTTTCGAGAAAATATATCAAGAATTTTGTTAACTGTTGCTTGACTATTACGAACTCCAGAAAATTCGCCATAAAGAATTTCAAATTCAATTCCCTAACTGATAAAATTATGTAAACAATTCCAAAAACAAGGAGATGATTTCAATGACTTTGTCTTTCATGGCAGGTTTGGAAGATTCTTGACTTGAACTCATACCAATTTTGCGGTAAAGTTGAGGCGGCTATCAGTCTCTACTCGTTTTTATTGATCCTTGTTCTAATAAGCTAGTTATATTATTACAAGTTAAGTGTTTTAATCGTGCTACACAAACGTAGGCAGACCCAGGTTGACCAGAAAGACTTTGCTTAGCCGGCGTGGCTGTCAGTAGGAATTATTCCTTACTCGACCACTGTCCTTACTTAGGCCCGTAACTTCCAGTACAACCAGAATTACGACCTTAGCCTTGCTCACAGTTAAGCAGGGTTCGTACGGGTTTTGGAAAGTCTTGGAAAGTTTTGTAAATTGATCTGAATGGGTTTTTCCAGGACCTTGAAAGTTATGGAAAATTGATTTATGGTTCACTAGGCTATGGAAAAGTTATGAATTTGTCTTGTAGCTTATCTGCGGTACTGTTTTGCATTGGCAAATGTATGTTGAGTGTTTCGGATCTATGAATTTGGCTTTGTTTTTGTGCTATGTGTGGTTTTTGAAATTTGAGTCTATTCACAACACCTATCTCACTGGACAAAGTAACATTGCTGGTTTTCTAAGTTTATTCAAAAGATGTTTGTCGAATAGGGAGCTACAAGTAGATCTCAAATTAAGTCAAAACAGTCTCGGTTACAAAATTGAACATGGTTCTAAACTTGCTAAATCATACAAAAATAAATTCAAGTGAATGAACAAATTTTTATTCTTAAAATTCTGTTGCATAAAGCTGTATTCTTGGGACAATTCTGTGAAATTTTCTACCTTAAAAAATCCTCATTTTGAATATATTTTGTCTAACTAAGCTTACTATAGAACAATACATTAATTTAATCATAAAGAAAAAAATAAGGAGTTAATTGGCAGATCATTCTAGACGCCAACAATATAGCAAAAATAAGTTCCCATTGTTAAGTTTCTAGAATCCTCGCCAAAAGATTGTAATTATTTGTAATTTCCTTTAATTTGGCGTAGAAGATTAAAAATATCTATTCAGAAGTGAAATTCGTTTGAATATGAATTGAATTTCTTCCACTCTAATCATCTAAGGTCATTGCCAGTGGTTTGAAAACCAATTAATGAAAAAGAAAATTAAAAGTTGAGGAACGGTAAGGAAAGGAAAGAAAAGAAAAACTAATATCCCCCAAAATAATGGAAAGTGTTCACTATAGAGCTCATAAGTTATAAAATAAATACATAAAGCGAAAAATGTTGTCAACAATTGCATTTCCACCTGAAACAATCAGAACTTTTGAAAACAAATCCTGTAGTGAAGAAGAAGTAAGGAATTTTTTTACAAACGATTGACGTCACACATAACAGCCCTATAGGTGGTTTGTAATCATTCCTAAGGGAATAGAGTGGCAGCCATGTTGGATGGTGTTCACTATAGGTGGTTTGTAATCATTCCTAAGGGAATAGAGTGGCAGCCATGTTGGATGATGTTCACAATAGGTGGTTTGTAATCATTCCTAAGGGAATAAAAGTGGCAGCCATGTTGGATGATGTTCACTATAGGTGGTTTGTAATCATTCCTAAGGGAATAAAAGTGGCAGCCATGTTGGGTGATGTTCACTATAGGTGGTTTGTAATCATTCCTAAGGGAATAAAAGTGGCAGCCATGTTGGATGGTGTTCACTATAGGTGGTTTGTAATCATTCCTAAGGGAATAAAAGTGGCAGCCATGTTGGATGATGTTCACTATAGGTGGTTTGTAATCATTCCTAAGGGAATAAAAGTGGCAGCCATGTTGGATGGTGTTCACTATAGGTGGTTTGTAATCATTCCTAAGGGAATAGAGTGGCAGCCATGTTGGATGGTGTTCACTATAGGTGGTTTGTAATCATTCCTAAGGGAATAAAAGTGGCAGCCATGTTGGATGGTGTTCACTATAGGTGGTTTGTAATCATTCCTAAGGGAATAAAAGTGGCAGCCATGTTGGATGGTGTTCACTATAGGTGGTTTGTAATCATTCCTAAGGGAATAAAAGTGGCAGCCATGTTGGATGGTGTTCACTATAGGTGGTTTGTAATCATTCCTAAGGGAATAAAAGTGGCAGCCATGTTGGATGGTGTTCACTATAGGTGGTTTGTAATCATTCCTAAGGGAATAAAAGTGGCAGCCATGTTGGATGGTGTTCACTATAGGTGGTTTGTAATTATTCCTAAGGGAATAAAAGTGGCAGCCATGTTGGATGGTGTTCACTATAGGTGGTTTGTAATCATTCCTAAGGGAATAAAAGTGGCAGCCATGTTGGGTGATGTTCACTATAGGTGGTTTATAATCATTCCTAAGGGAATAAAAGTGCAGCCATGTTGGATGGTGTTCACTATAGGTGGTTTGTAATCATTCCTAAGGGAATAAAAGTGGCAGCCATGTTGGGTGATGTTCACTATAGGTGGTTTGTAATCATTCCTAAGGGAATAAAAGTGGCAGCCATGTTGGATGGTGTTCACTATAGGTGGTTTGTAATCATTCCTAAGGGAATAAAAGTGGCAGCCATGTTGGATGGTGTTCACTATAGGTGGTTTGTAATCATTCCTAAGGGAATAAAAGTGGCAGCCATGTTGGATGGTGTTCACTATAGGTGGTTTGTAATCATTCCTAAGGGAATAAGAGTGGCAGCCATGTTGGATGATGTTCACTATAGGTGGTTTGGAATCATTCCTAAGGGAATAAGAGTGGCAGCCATGTTGGATGATGTTCACTATAGGTGGTTTATAATCATTCCTAAGGGAATAAAAGTGGCAGCCATGTTGGATGGTGTTCACTATAGGTGGTTTGTAATCATTCCTAAGGGAATAAAAGTGGCAGCCATGTTGGATGGTGTTCACTATAGGTGGTTTGTAATCATTCCTAAGGGAATAAAAGTGGCAGCCATGTTGGATGGTGTTCACTATAGGTGGTTTGTAATCATTCCTAAGGGAATAAAAGTGGCAGCCATGTTGGATGGTGTTCACTATAGGTGGTTTGGAATCATTCCTAAGGGAATAAAAGTGGCAGCCATGTTGGATGGTGTTCACTATAGGTGGTTTGGAATCATTCCTAAGGGAATAAAAGTGGCAGCCATGTTGGATGGTGTTCACTATAGGTGGTTTGTAATCATTCCTAAGGGAATAAAAGTGGCAGCCATGTTGGATGGTGTTCACTATAGGTGGTTTGTAATCATTCCTAAGGGAATAAAAGTGGCAGCCATGTTGGATGGTGTTCACTATAGGTGGTTTGTAATCATTCCTAAGGGAATAGAGTGGCAGCCATGTTGGGTGATGTTCACTATAGGTGGTTTATAATCATTCCTAAGGGAATAAAAGTGGCAGCCATGTTGGATGATGTTCACTATAGGTGGTTTGTAATCATTCCTAAGGGAATAAAAGTGGCAGCCATGTTGGATGGTGTTCACTATAGGTGGTTTGTAATCATTCCTTATGGAATAAGTGACAGCCATGTTGGATGATGTTCACTATAGGTGGTTTATAATCATTCCTAAGGGAATAAAAGTGGCAGCCATGTTGGATGGTGTTCACTATAGGTGGTTTGGAATCATTCCTAAGGGAATAAAAGTGGCAGCCATGTTGGATGGTGTTCACTATAGGTGGTTTGTAATCATTCCTAAGGGAATAGAGTGGCAGCCATGTTGGGTGATGTTCACTATAGGTGGTTTATAATCATTCCTAAGGGAATAAAAGTGGCAGCCATGTTGGATGATGTTCACTATAGGTGGTTTGTAATCATTCCTAAGGGAATAAAAGTGGCAGCCATGTTGGATGGTGTTCACTATAGGTGGTTTGTAATCATTCCTTATGGAATAAGTGGCAGCCATGTTGGATGGTGTTCACTATAGGTGGTTTGTAATTATTCCTAAGGGAATAAAAGTGGCAGCCATGTTGGATGGTGTTCACTATAGGTGGTTTGTAATCATTCCTAAGGGAATAAAAGTGGCAGCCATGTTGGGTGATGTTCACTATAGGTGGTTTATAATCATTCCTAAGGGAATAAAAGTGCAGCCATGTTGGATGGTGTTCACTATAGGTGGTTTGTAATCATTCCTAAGGGAATAAAAGTGGCAGCCATGTTGGGTGATGTTCACTATAGGTGGTTTGTAATCATTCCTAAGGGAATAAAAGTGGCAGCCATGTTGGATGGTGTTCACTATAGGTGGTTTGTAATCATTCCTAAGGGAATAAAAGTGGCAGCCATGTTGGATGATGTTCACTATAGGTGGTTTGTAATCATTCCTAAGGGAATAAAAGTGGCAGCCATGTTGGATGGTGTTCACTATAGGTGGTTTGTAATCATTCCTAAGGGAATAAAAGTGGCAGCCATTCATATGTGTTTTATTGCTAAAAATCAATTAAAATATTCAAAAATATAAAAACATTTTAATTAATAAATGAATAATAATAATTAATAACCCCGATTCTCAGATGGAACCCAGTGCCTTTAAGCATCTCCTCAGGCCAGTCCTATTTGCTCTGCTGTTGCCATGTCTTCTCGCAGCTTCCCAGTTGTGTAGTTCATCTTACTCTCAAAGCAATTTCAAACTCGTTGGAGAGACCGCCAGGACACTGTCTTCCCCATCATCTGATGTATGCCTGTCTGAATGTTCGTCACAAGCCAACTGCAACAGCATCAACTTTAACGAAAAAAGCAAGAAATGTGAGCTGAACAAAGCCAATCACCTTTCACATCCAGAAAGCATGACGCCATCGTATGGCAGTGGGTGGCAGTACGTTAATTATCACATGAGACCACCGGCTTACTGCAACGACAAGCTGTGCGGTGGAACGAATTTGTGCTTGCTGAAAAACGATGGAGAAAGCTATGAGTGTTCGGAATGTAAAGGTAAGGGAGGGGAGGGTGAAATACTTACTTGGGGGTGGGCATAAAATAGGGAACCAAGGGTGGTGTAGTGGTAGTGTACTTGCCTCTCACCTCTGGGGTCGCGGGTTAGATTCTCATCACACGTGACTGAGGGGAGTTTGTTAAGTTCCTCCCTTGATTCCAGGGTTTTCTCTGGGTTCTCCGGTTTTCCTCTCTCCGCAAAACCTATCATGCTAAATGCCGATTCGATCTGTGAGTTCGCCGTGCCCTGACTTGGATCATCCCAGAGGTTGTTTCAGGGTTCTATCTGTGAGTTAGCCATGCCCTGACTTTGATCAGCCCAGAGGTTGTTTCAAGGTTGGATCTGTGAGTTAGTCATGCCCTGACTTTGATCAGCCCAGAGGTTGTTTCAAGGTTGGATCTGTGAGTTAGTCATGCCCTGACTTAGATCAGCCAAGAGATTGTTTCAGGGTTCGATCTGTGAGTATCGATAAAATATGAAGTTTTCCTATTACTGTCATTTCCATAGACTACCCTTACTTTCCATAGACCACCCTTACTTTCCTTGTAGCTGGGTTATATTTTTTTGTTTTCCCATTTAAGATGCTTTGGGTATGGAAGACGGTAGAATTCCTGATTCTGCTATCACAGCTTCGAAGAACGATTCGGTGTACACTGGCAGATATGGCAGACTAAGATCAACGAACTGGTCTGTCGAGGATGGAGGCGATTATTTCCATATTGACCTCGGTAAAACAATGGTCATCACCAAGATTGCCACTCAAGGATGTGACTGGGGATTGAAGCAGGGATATGTTATCAAATACAGCTTTGAACACAGTACCGATAACACGACCTGGATTGAGTACACCAACAATGGTACTGACGTGAGTATCAGTGGCTTGAGTAATATTTATAAATGTTATGAAAAACTTTGATGCTAAAATGCAGTAACATTGAAATGGCTTCCCAATGAAAAGAATTATTTTCGTATGAGTGGCAAACGTACATTACTGACTTAAGCACGTACGTACTCGGTACGACACGCCGTAACACTGAAATGGTTTCCCATAAAAACGGTTATCGCATTAGTGGGGAACATACGGTACTGACTTACAGCACGTACACGGTACGACACGCCGTAACACTGAAATGGTTTCCCATAAGAACGGTTATCGCATTAGTGGGGAACATACGGTACTGACTTACAGCACGTACACGGTACGACACGCCGTAACACTGAAATGGTTTCCCATAAGAACGGTTATCGCATTAGTGGGGAACATACGGTACTGACTTACAGCACGTACACGGTACGACACGCCGTAACACTGAAATGGTTTCCCATAAGAACGGTTATCGCATTAGTGGGGAACATACGGTACTGACTTACAGCACGTACACGGTACGACATGCCGTAACACTGAAATGGTTTCCCATAAGAACGGTTATCGCATTAGTGGGGAACATACGGTACTGACTTACAGCACGTACACGGTACGACACGCCGTAACACTGAAATGGTTTCCCATAAGAATGGTTATCGCATTAGTGGGGAACATACGGTTCTGACTTACAGCACGTACACGGTACGGCATGCCGTAACATTGAAATGGCTTCCCATAAACCTACATTACTGACTTACAGCACATACACGGTACGACATTCCATAACACTGAAATGGCTTCCTATAACAATGGAATTCGATTAAGTCATCCAATCACGACGCGTTCTCACTCCATTAAGTACTAGTAGTATTTTTTATTTCCTGCAGCTTTTGAAAGCCAACACTGACGGATCTACAGTGGTCGCTAACGTCTTACAACCAAAGATCAAGGCTCGTTTTGTTGTAATAATGCCCAGGGATTCGTATAATGAGCTCTCTTTGAGAGTAGAGCTATATGGATGTTCAATCCCATAAAAATGACAAGAAACTGTATGCCAAGCCGCGTTAGCTTGAGAAGTTAAAATTTATGACGTCATTTATGACGTCATAATATAGACAGATTGCTTCTAGCTTCGTCCAAAATGTGAGTAGTTGTTTATAGACCCCTTTCACGTGACGTCAAAGCAGCTCAATTTGGAGGACAAAACAAAAGAATTTTAATCTCGTGAGCTGCATTCCGAAGTGCTGCAAGGGGTCTCTAAGAAATCTTTTGAAATTAAGGAACTGACTTCCGGTTCCGGTCCAAAAAAATGTAATATGTAATACCTTGAAAACGTAGAAAAGCCACTTAGGGCCTCAACACTTAGATTTCATGACGTCAATTTTGAGAGAAAATTTACTTCCGGTTTTGTGTGACGTCTTTTTTGAGAGAAACTTTTTATTTCTTCATTCTTTTATTTTACAAGATTCGCAACGGAAAATGTACAATATGAATGACCTTAGTTTCAAAAACTTGCATGAAATTAGTTGTAAGAGGTAGAAAAGAAAAAATATGGACAATAAAATCAAGATTAGCTCTGAAAACTTGAAATTTTGTTTCTTTTCCGTAGAACTTTCCGAGGTCATTATCTACCTGATGGGGGGTCGGGAAAAGAGGAAAATAGGAGGGCTATAAAATTTTGGTCATTCACTTCAAGGACATGAATTGTAGAATTAGTAACTGTGGGGGAGGGTGGGGGGGGCATTTCCACATGGAGAGAGAACGTTCTAGAATTATAACCTGGAGCTAAAAATAGGTTTACCAATTACTTACTCATGCGTGCCAACATATCTTTATACACCACGTGCAGGTGGATATGGTAGAATCTGATTGGTTAATGCTTTACCAAAATCGAAACCTAGCTGTTTTTTGAAATCCTTTCATGTGATTGGCTGATTAAAACATTGCAATTTATATTTTTTATTAAACCTGTCTTTCCGTGTATTCATTACTTTTTTAATCTAATTCGTTGTTTTCACGACTTTTCATTGTATCAAAAAGCCATAATTTATTGAGATGAGTATAACCACCATCAACTCGTATTAACTAGAATTATTAGCAGTTTTTAAAGACTAATTCTTGGATGAATAATTATTTCCGGGACTGTATTCATTTATTATTAATGAATTGCTAATCAAGACTTTAAAACTCTCTGACTTCAATTTACGAAATGTTAACGGAGGTTACACAACGCTGGCCCTTCGATGAGCTGTGATGATGAGGATTTTACTCGTCGTTCCGTTCGCTGTTGCAGTCTTCAGGAATGTAGCTACTGCAGCTAACACAGCCAAAGGTATTTTTCTATCTATTTTTTAACTGGCATAGAGTATTTGCATTTACGTAGGATTCCTAAGGAAAACGTAAATGATAGAATGAATTTAGGCATTGAGTTTCTGTATGATCGCAACCTCTTGAAATTCTCTTGCTCCTTGCTTCCTTGCTTCCTTGCTTCCTTGCTTCCTTGCTTCCTTGCTTCCTTGCTTCCTTGCTTCCTTGCTTCCTTGCTTCCTTGCTTCCTTGCTTCCTTGCTTTCTTTCTTTCTTTCTTTCTTTCTTTCTTTCTTTCTTTCTTTCTTTCTTTCTTTCTTTTTTGCAAATAGTTACAAAGAACTTTAAGCGACCTTTGTTACTTAGGAACAAACAAAAAGATAAACAATCTAGATCGCTAATGCTTTCATCAAGTTGGATGCACGTTCATTCAGCTTCTACACTCCATTTTCGCTCCTTCCATTCTTTCTTTCTTTCTTTCTTTTTATTCTTTCTTTCATGAGAGGTTGAAACATCAAAAACGTACCAGAGTCGCTATAAACGGAACCACAAAGCAGACTTAAACCAAACTATTTTCCAAGGCTTTTTCATCTTTTTCCCCTTTATAGAAAAATTGCTGCTCTGAGCATTGAATGAATCTAATAAATAATTTAAATGGCGCCAATGATTTCCAACCAAATTCCATATTTTCTCATCGTTGTTATTGACATTCACCCATGTTGATGGTATTTCTAAAAGAAAAATATTTATTCCGTTATTTCCGTTAATTCTAAGAAATGATAATTACTATAGACCCCTTGTAGCACGTAGGAATGCAGCTCAATTAAGAGGACAAAATAATAGGTTTCCAATTCTCAGGAGATCGAAATTCTTTTGTTTTGTCCTCACAATTGAGCTGCTTTGGCTTCGACGTGAAAAGCGTCTACACATTTATTTTTTATGAGGTTTTCCTCAAAAAAAAAATAATTTTTTGACGTCCTTGAAAAAACCTTCAAACTGTATCGATACCCCTTCGGGTCATTTTCTTCTTCTTCTTCTTCTTCTTCTTCTTCTTCTTCTTCTTCTTCTTCTTCTCCTCCTCCTCCTCCTCCTCCTCCTCCTCCTTCTGCTTCTTCTGATTCTTCGTTTTTCTTCTTCTTCGTTTTCTTCTTCTTCGTTTTTCTTCTTCTTCGTTTTCTTCTTCTTCGTTTTCTTCTTCTTCGTTTTCTTCTTCTTCGTTTTCTTCTTCTCCGTTTTCTTCTTCTTCGTTTTCTTCTTCTTCGTTTTTTGAATTTGCTGGCTAAGGTAAACATATTGATATGAGTAAAAATGACTATGATTAGATCAGAACTGCCGTGACGTCACATTCAAACAACCAATCAAAAACAAGGCACTTACTGGTCATGTTATCGCTAACAAGACCGTTGACAGCAAACAGATGTGTGACATTCTCTGCTACACGGAACCCAACTGCGTTTCTACGAACTATAATCCTAAGCCAGGTGTTAAAGAGAATTGTGAATTAAACTCACACAATGAAGAACGTCCTGAGGACTTGAATACCAAGACAGGAGTCATCTATCAAGCCATGAAGGTTAGTTGGTCGGTCGGTCTAGATCTGTCGGTCGGTCTGTCGGTTAGTTGTTTTCACAAGATGAAAAACAACAAAGAACTAGAAAAAAAAAGAAAACAGAAAAATATTAATCCTGACAAAACATAAAGAAATACAACAAAACGAAATATTAATTCATACATTCATTAATCCCTAGGAACTACTTTTATTATTAATATATTATTATTAATTATTTTTAATATATTTTTGATATCAACTAAATAGAAAAGAAAACAAACACAACAAAACTAAGAAAAGCAAAGCAAATCAAAGAGAAACGACACAGAAAAAAGCAACTACACCAAACGACATAAACCCACCCAAAAAAAACAGAACCAATCCTACACCTAGAAAGTGAATATTTTCATATCATATTTCATATCAGTTATCAAAATAGAAAATATCCACTCAGAGCAAATTCTTTTCATGTAGAACTCCTGTAAGAAACAAACCTGCACAATTGCAAATATGACAGTCTGTCAAACGGGATATGGTAGCCATGGTTACCGATGTGCTTGTGCCAAGTGTTATGAAGGAGAATTTTGCGAAAAAGGTGAGATCAAAACCAATACGAAAACAAATCTATACGAACATGAGTGCTATTACTATAAAACCAGGTATTTTTTTCATCCCCTTGCAAGGTTATAAAATAGTTGATTTTTGACGATTTTGACTCAAAAAAAATACTAGACTATGGCGGATACTTTTACCAATTTTTCAATAATTTTCACACCTTTCGAAATATTATGCAATATTTCTGAAGGATGCAAATTAGGTCATTTTTGGCCATTTTCCACCAAAAAGCATGGACTATAGCCCATGGTTTTGATCGATTTTCGATGATTTTCACACCTTTTGAAATATTATGCAATATTTCTGAAGGATGCAAATTAGGTCATTTTTGGCCATTTTCGTTCAAAAAGCATGGACTATAGCCCATGGTTTTGATCGATTTTCGATGATTTTCACACCTTTTGAAATATTATGCATTATTTCTGAAGGATGCAAATTAGGTCATTTTTGGCCATTTTCCACCAAAAAGCATGGACTATAGCCCATGGTTTTGATCCATTTTCGATGATTTTCACACCTTTTGAAATATTATGCATTATTTCTGAAGGATGCAAATTAGGTCATTTTTGACCATTTTCCACCAAAAAGCATGGACTATAGCCCATGGTTTTGATCGATTTTCGATGATTTTCACACCTTTTGAAATATTATGCATTATTTGTGAAGGATGCAAATTAGGTCATTTTTGGCCATTTTCGTTCAAAAAGCATGGACTATAGCCCATGGTTTTGATCGATTTTCGATGATTTTCACACCTTTTGAAATATTATGCATTATTTGTGAAGGATGCAAATTAGGTCATTTTTGGCCATTTTCCACCAAAAAGCATGGACTATAGCCCATGGTTTTGATCGATTTTCGATGATTTTCACACCTTTTGAAATATTATGCATTATTTGTGAAGGATGCAAATTAGGTCATTTTTGGCCATTTTCGTTCAAAAAGCATGGACTATAGCCCATGGTTTTGATCGATTTTCGATGATTTTCACACCTTTTGAAATATTATGCATTATTTGTGAAGGATGCAAATTAGGTCATTTTTGGCCATTTTCGACAAAAAAGCATGGACTATAGCCCATGGTTTTGATCGATTTTCGATGATTTTCACACCTTTTGAAATATTATGCATTATTTGTGAAGGATGCAAATTAGGTCATTTTTGACCATTTTCGTTCAAAAAGCATGGACTATAGCCCATGGTTTTGATCGATTTTCGATGATTTTCACACCTTTTGAAATATTATGCATTATTTGTGAAGGATGCAAATTAGGTCATTTTTGGCAATTTTCGTTCAAAAAGCATGGACTATAGCCCATCGTTTCGATCGATTTTCGATGATTTTCACACCTTTTGAAATATTATGCATTATTTCTGAAGGATGCAAATTAGGTCATTTTTGGCCATTTTCGTTCAAAAAGCATGGACTATAGCCCATCGTTTCGATCGATTTTCGATGATTTTCACACCTTTTGAAATATTATGCATTATTTCTGAAGGATGCAAATTAGGTCATTTTTGGCCATTTTCGACAAAAAAGCATGGACTATAGCCCATGGTTTTGATCGATTTTCGATGATTTTCACACCTTTTGAAATATTATGCATTATTTGTGAAGGATGCAAATTAGGTCATTTTTGGCCATTTTCGTTCAAAAAGCATGGACTATAGCCCATGGTTTTGATCGATTTTCGATGATTTTCACACCTTTTGAAATATTATGCATTATTTGTGAAGGATGCAAATTAGGTCATTTTTGGCAATTTTCGTTCAAAAAGCATGGACTATAGCCCATCGTTTCGATCGATTTTCGATGATTTTCACACCTTTTGAAATATTATGCATTATTTGTGAAGGATGCAAATTAGGTCATTTTTGGCCATTTTCGACAAAAAAGCATGGACTATAGCCCATGGTTTTGATCGATTTTCGATGATTTTCACACCTTTTGAAATATTATGCATTATTTCTGAAGGATGCAAATTAGGTCATTTTTGGCCATTTTCGTTCAAAAAGCATGGACTATAGCCCATGGTTTTGATCGATTTTCGATGATTTTCACACCTTTTGAAATATTATGCATTATTTGTGAAGGATGCAAATTAGGTCATTTCTGGCAATTTTCGTTCAAAAAGCATGGACTATAGCCCATCGTTTCGATCGATTTTCGATGATTTTCACACCTTTTGAAATATTATGCATTATTTGTGAAGGATGCAAATTAGGTCATTTTTGGCCATTTTCGACAAAAAAGCATGGACTATAGCCCATGGTTTTGATCGATTTTCGATGATTTTCACACCTTTTGAAATATTATGCATTATTTCTGAAGGATGCAAATTAGGTCATTTTTGGCCATTTTCCACCAAAAAGCATGAACTATAGCCCATGGTTTTGATCGATTTTCGATGATTTTCACACCTTTTGAAATATTATGCATTATTTGTGAAGGATGCAAATTAGGTCATTTTTGGCAATTTTCCACCAAAAAGCATGGACTATAGCCCATCGTTTCGATCGATTTTCGATGATTTTCACACCTTTTGAAATATTATGCATTATTTCTGAAGGATGCAAATTAGGTCATTTTTGGCCATTTTCGACAAAAAAGCATGGACTATAGCCCATGGTTTTGATCGATTTTCGATGATTTTCACACCTTTTGAAATATTATGCATTATTTCTGAAGGATGCAAATTAGGTCATTTTTGGCCATTTTCATTCAAAAAGCATGGACTATAGCCCATGGTTTTGATCGATTTTCGATGATTTTCACACCTTTTGAAATATTATGCATTATTTCTGAAGGATGCAAATTAGGTCATTTTTGGCCATTTTCGTTCAAAAAGCATGGACTATAGCCCATCGTTTCGATCGATTTTCGATGATTTTCACACCTTTTGAAATATTATGCATTATTTGTGAAGGATGCAAATTAGGTCATTTTTGGCCATTTTCGACAAAAAAGCATGGACTATAGCCCATGGTTTTGATCGATTTTCGATGATTTTCACACCTTTTGAAATATTATGCATTATTTGTGAAGGATGCAAATTAGGTCATTTTTGACCATTTTCGTTCAAAAAGCATGGACTATAGCCCATGGTTTTGATCGATTTTCGATGATTTTCACACCTTTTGAAATATTATGCATTATTTGTGAAGGATGCAAATTAGGTCATTTTTGGCAATTTTCGTTCAAAAAGCATGGACTATAGCCCATCGTTTCGATCGATTTTCGATGATTTTCACACCTTTTGAAATATTATGCATTATTTCTGAAGGATGCAAATTAGGTCATTTTTGGCCATTTTCGTTCAAAAAGCATGGACTATAGCCCATCGTTTCGATCGATTTTCGATGATTTTCACACCTTTTGAAATATTATGCATTATTTCTGAAGGATGCAAATTAGGTCATTTTTGGCCATTTTCGACAAAAAAGCATGGACTATAGCCCATGGTTTTGATCGATTTTCGATGATTTTCACACCTTTTGAAATATTATGCATTATTTGTGAAGGATGCAAATTAGGTCATTTTTGGCCATTTTCGTTCAAAAAGCATGGACTATAGCCCATGGTTTTGATCGATTTTCGATGATTTTCACACCTTTTGAAATATTATGCATTATTTGTGAAGGATGCAAATTAGGTCATTTTTGGCAATTTTCGTTCAAAAAGCATGGACTATAGCCCATCGTTTCGATCGATTTTCGATGATTTTCACACCTTTTGAAATATTATGCATTATTTGTGAAGGATGCAAATTAGGTCATTTTTGGCCATTTTCGACAAAAAAGCATGGACTATAGCCCATGGTTTTGATCGATTTTCGATGATTTTCACACCTTTTGAAATATTATGCATTATTTCTGAAGGATGCAAATTAGGTCATTTTTGGCCATTTTCGTTCAAAAAGCATGGACTATAGCCCATGGTTTTGATCGATTTTCGATGATTTTCACACCTTTTGAAATATTATGCATTATTTGTGAAGGATGCAAATTAGGTCATTTCTGGCAATTTTCGTTCAAAAAGCATGGACTATAGCCCATCGTTTCGATCGATTTTCGATGATTTTCACACCTTTTGAAATATTATGCATTATTTGTGAAGGATGCAAATTAGGTCATTTTTGGCCATTTTCGACAAAAAAGCATGGACTATAGCCCATGGTTTTGATCGATTTTCGATGATTTTCACACCTTTTGAAATATTATGCATTATTTCTGAAGGATGCAAATTAGGTCATTTTTGGCCATTTTCCACCAAAAAGCATGAACTATAGCCCATGGTTTTGATCGATTTTCGATGATTTTCACACCTTTTGAAATATTATGCATTATTTGTGAAGGATGCAAATTAGGTCATTTTTGGCAATTTTCCACCAAAAAGCATGGACTATAGCCCATCGTTTCGATCGATTTTCGATGATTTTCACACCTTTTGAAATATTATGCATTATTTCTGAAGGATGCAAATTAGGTCATTTTTGGCCATTTTCGACAAAAAAGCATGGACTATAGCCCATGGTTTTGATCGATTTTCGATGATTTTCACACCTTTTGAAATATTATGCATTATTTCTGAAGGATGCAAATTAGGTCATTTTTGGCCATTTTCATTCAAAAAGCATGGACTATAGCCCATGGTTTTGATCGATTTTCGATGATTTTCACACCTTTTGAAATATTATGCATTATTTGTGAAGGATGCAAATTAGGTCATTTCTGGCAATTTTCGTTCAAAAAGCATGGACTATAGCCCATCGTTTCGATCGATTTTCGATGATTTTCACACCTTTTGAAATATTATGCATTATTTCTGAAGGATGCAAATTAGGTCATTTTTGGCCATTTTCGACAAAAAAGCATGGACTATACCCATGGTTTTGATCGATTTTCGATGATTTTCACACCTTTTGAAATATTATGCATTATTTCTGAAGGATGCAAATTAGGTCATTTTTGGCCATTTTCCACCAAAAAGCATGAACTATAGCCCATGGTTTTGATCGATTTTCGATGATTTTCACACCTTTTGAAATATTATGCATTATTTGTGAAGGATGCAAATTAGGTCATTTTTGGCCATTTTCCACCAAAAAGCATGGACTATAGCCCATGGTTTTGATCGATTTTCGATGATTTTCACACCTTTTGAAATATTATGCATTATTTCTGAAGGATGCAAATTAGGTCATTTTTGGCCATTTTCGTTCAAAAAGCATGGACTATAGCCCATGGTTTTGATCGATTTTCGATGATTTTCACACCTTTTGAAATATTATGCATTATTTGTGAAGGATGCAAATTAGGTCATTTCTGGCAATTTTCGTTCAAAAAGCATGGACTATAGCCCATCGTTTCGATCGATTTTCGATGATTTTCACACCTTTTGAAATATTATGCATTATTTCTGAAGGATGCAAATTAGGTCATTTTAGGCCATTTTCGACAAAAAAGCATGGACTATACCCATGGTTTTGATCGATTTTCGATGATTTTCACACCTTTTGAAATATTATGCATTATTTCTGAAGAATGCAAATTAGGTCATTTTTGGCCATTTTCGACCAAAAAGCATGGACTATAGCCCATGGTTTTGATCGATTTTCGATGATTTTCACACCTTTTGAAATATTATGCATTATTTGTGAAGGATGCAAATTAGGTCATTTTTGGCCATTTTCGTTCAAAAAGCATGGACTATAGCCCATGGTTTTGATCGATTTTCGATGATTTTCACACCTTTTGAAATATTATGCATTATTTCTGAAGGATGCAAATTAGGTCATTTTTGGCCATTTTCCACCAAAAAGCATGGACTATAGCCCATGGTTTTGATCGATTTTCGATGATTTTCACACCTTTTGAAATATTATGCATTATTTGTGAAGGATGCAAATTAGGTCATTTTTGGCCATTTTCCACCAAAAAGCATGGACTATAGCCCATGGTTTTGATCGATTTTCGATGATTTTCACACCTTTTGAAATATTATGCATTATTTGTGAAGGATGCAAATTAGGTCATTTTTGACCATTTTCGTTCAAAAAGCATGGACTATAGCCCATGGTTTTGATCGATTTTCGATGATTTTCACACCTTTTGAAATATTATGCATTATTTCTGAAGGATGCAAATTAGGTCATTTTTGGCCATTTTCGACAAAAAAGCATGGACTATAGCCCATGGTTTTGATCGATTTTCGATGATTTTCACACCTTTTGAAATATTATGCATTATTTGTGAAGGATGCAAATTAGGTCATTTTTGGCCATTTTCGTTCAAAAAGCATGGACTATAGCCCATGGTTTTGATCGATTTTCGATGATTTTCACACCTTTTGAAATATTATGCATTATTTCTGAAGGATGCAAATTAGGTCATTTTTGACCATTTTCCACCAAAAAGCATGGACTATAGCCCATGGTTTTGATCCATTTTCGATGATTTTCACACCTTTTGAAATATTATGCATTATTTCTGAAGGATGCAAATTAGGTCATTTTTGGCCATTTTCGTTCAAAAAGCATGGACTATAGCCCATGGTTTTGATCGATTTTCGATGATTTTCACACCTTTTGAAATATTATGCATTATTTCTGAAGGATGCAAATTAGGTCATTTTTGGCCATTTTCGTTCAAAAAGCATGGACTATAGCCCATCGTTTCGATCGATTTTCGATGATTTTCACACCTTTTGAAATATTATGCATTATTTGTGAAGGATGCAAATTAGGTCATTTTTGGCCATTTTCGACCAAAAAGCATGGACTATAGCCCATGGTTTTGATCGATTTTCGATGATTTTCACACCTTTTGAAATATTATGCATTATTTCTGAAGGATGCAAATTAGGTCATTTTTGGCCATTTTTGACCAAAAAGCATGGACTATAGCCCATGGTTTTGATCGATTTTCGATGATTTTCACACCTTTTGAAATATTATGCATTATTTGTGAAGGATGCAAATTAGGTCATTTTTGGCCATTTTCCACCAAAAAGCATGGACTATAGCCCATGGTTTTGATCGATTTTCGATGATTTTCACACCTTTTGAAATATTATGCATTATTTGTGAAGGATGCAAATTAGGTCATTTTTGACCATTTTCGTTCAAAAAGCATGGACTATAGCCCATGGTTTTGATCGATTTTCGATGATTTTCACACCTTTTGAAATATTATGCATTATTTCTGAAGGATGCAAATTAGGTCATTTTTGGCCATTTTCGACAAAAAAGCATGGACTATAGCCCATGGTTTTGATCGATTTTCGATGATTTTCACACCTTTTGAAATATTATGCATTATTTGTGAAGGATGCAAATTAGGTCATTTTTGGCCATTTTCGTTCAAAAAGCATGGACTATAGCCCATGGTTTTGATCGATTTTCGATGATTTTCACACCTTTTGAAATATTATGCATTATTTCTGAAGGATGCAAATTAGGTCATTTTTGACCATTTTCCACCAAAAAGCATGGACTATAGCCCATGGTTTTGATCGATTTTCGATGATTTTCACACCTTTTGAAATATTATGCATTATTTCTGAAGGATGCAAATTAGGTCATTTTTGGCCATTTTCGTTCAAAAAGCATGGACTATAGCCCATGGTTTTGATCGATTTTCGATGATTTTCACACCTTTTGAAATATTATGCATTATTTGTGAAGGATGCAAATTAGGTCATTTTTGGCCATTTTCGTTCAAAAAGCATGGACTATAGCCCATGGTTTTGATCGATTTTCGATGATTTTCACACCTTTTGAAATATTATGCAT
This sequence comes from Anthopleura xanthogrammica, assembly GCA_964019055.1. Classification (NCBI taxonomy): domain Eukaryota; kingdom Metazoa; phylum Cnidaria; class Anthozoa; order Actiniaria; family Actiniidae; genus Anthopleura; species Anthopleura xanthogrammica. Next base: position 8,712,903 of record OZ025224.1, read on the forward strand.
TATTTCTGAAGGATGCAAATTAGGTCATTTTTGGCCATTTTCGTTCAAAAAGCATGGACTATAGCCCATCGTTTCGATCGATTTTCGATGATTTTCACACCTTTTGAAATATTATGCATTATTTGTGAAGGATGCAAATTAGGTCATTTTTGGCCATTTTCGACCAAAAAGCATGGACTATAGCCCATGGTTTTGATCGATTTTCGATGATTTTCACACCTTTTGAAATATTATGCATTATTTCTGAAGGATGCAAATTAGGTCATTTTTGGCCATTTTTGACCAAAAAGCATGAACTATAGCCCATGGTTTTGATCGATTTTCGATGATTTTCACACCTTTTGAAATATTATGCATTATTTGTGAAGGATGCAAATTAGGTCATTTTTGGCCATTTTCGTTCAAAAAGCATGGACTATAGCCCATCCTTTCGATCGATTTTCGATGATTTTCACACCTTTTGAAATATTATGCATTATTTCTGAAGGATGCAAATTAGGTCATTTTTGGCCATTTTCGTTCAAAAAGCATGGACTATAGCCCATCGTTTCGATCGATTTTCGATGATTTTCACACCTTTTGAAATATTATGCATTATTTCTGAAGGATGCAAATTAGGTCATTTTTGGCCATTTTCCACCAAAAAGCATGGACTATAGCCCATGGTTTTGATCCATTTTCGATGATTTTCACACCTTTTGAAATATTATGCATTATTTGTGAAGGATGCAAATTAGGTCATTTTTGGCCATTTTTGACCAAAAAGCATGAACTATAGCCCATGGTTTTGATCGATTTTCGATGATTTTCACACCTTTTGAAATATTATGCATTATTTCTGAAGGATGCAAATTAGGTCATTTTTGGCCATTTTCGTTCAAAAAGCATGGACTATAGCCCATGGTTTTGATCGATTTTCGATGATTTTCACACCTTTTGAAATATTATGCATTATTTCTGAAGGATGCAAATTAGGTCATTTTTGGCCATTTTCCACCAAAAAGCATGGACTATAGCCCATGGTTTTGATCCATTTTCGATGATTTTCACACCTTTTGAAATATTATGCATTATTTCTGAAGGATGCAAATTAGGTCATTTTTGACCATTTTCCACCAAAAAGCATGGACTATAGCCCATGGTTTTGATCGATTTTCGATGATTTTCACACCTTTTGAAATATTATGCATTATTTGTGAAGGATGCAAATTAGGTCATTTTTGGCCATTTTCGTTCAAAAAGCATGGACTATAGCCCATGGTTTTGATCGATTTTCGATGATTTTCACACCTTTTGAAATATTATGCATTATTTGTGAAGGATGCAAATTAGGTCATTTTTGGCCATTTTCGTTCAAAAAGCATGGACTATAGCCCATGGTTTTGATCGATTTTCGATGATTTTCACACCTTTTGAAATATTATGCATTATTTCTGAAGGATGCAAATTAGGTCATTTTTGGCCATTTTCGTTCAAAAAGCATGGACTATAGCCCATCCTTTCGATCGATTTTCGATGATTTTCACACCTTTTGAAATATTATGCATTATTTCTGAAGGATGCAAATTAGGTCATTTTTGGCCATTTTCGTTCAAAAAGCATGGACTATAGCCCATCGTTTCGATCGATTTTCGATGATTTTCACACCTTTTGAAATATTATGCATTATTTCTGAAGGATGCAAATTAGGTCATTTTTGGCCATTTTCCACCAAAAAGCATGGACTATAGCCCATGGTTTTGATCGATTTTCGATGATTTTCACACCTTTTGAAATATTATGCATTATTTCTGAAGGATGCAAATTAGGTCATTTTTGGCCATTTTTGACCAAAAAGCATGAACTATAGCCCATGGTTTTGATCGATTTTCGATGATTTTCACACCTTTTGAAATATTATGCATTATTTCTGAAGGATGCAAATTAGGTCATTTTTGGCCATTTTCGTTCAAAAAGCATGGACTATAGCCCATGGTTTTGATCGATTTTCGATGATTTTCACACCTTTTGAAATATTATGCATTATTTGTGAAGGATGCAAATTAGGTCATTTTTGGCCATTTTCGACAAAAAAGCATGGACTATAGCCCATGGTTTTGATCGATTTTCGATGATTTTCACACCTTTTGAAATATTATGCATTATTTCTGAAGGATGCAAATTAGGTCATTTTTGGCCATTTTCGTTCAAAAAGCATGGACTATAGCCCATGGTTTTGATCGATTTTCGATGATTTTCACACCTTTTGAAATATTATGCATTATTTGTGAAGGATGCAAATTAGGTCATTTTTGGCAATTTTCGTTCAAAAAGCATGGACTATAGCCCATCGTTTCGATCGATTTTCGATGATTTTCACACCTTTTGAAATATTATGCATTATTTCTGAAGGATGCAAATTAGGTCATTTTTGGCCATTTTCGTTCAAAAAGCATGGACTATAGCCCATCGTTTCGATCGATTTTCGATGATTTTCACACCTTTTGAAATATTATGCATTATTTCTGAAGGATGCAAATTAGGTCATTTTTGGCCATTTTCGACAAAAAAGCATGGACTATAGCCCATGGTTTTGATCGATTTTCGATGATTTTCACACCTTTTGAAATATTATGCATTATTTGTGAAGGATGCAAATTAGGTCATTTTTGGCCATTTTCGTTCAAAAAGCATGGACTATAGCCCATGGTTTTGATCGATTTTCGATGATTTTCACACCTTTTGAAATATTATGCATTATTTGTGAAGGATGCAAATTAGGTCATTTTTGGCAATTTTCGTTCAAAAAGCATGGACTATAGCCCATCGTTTCGATCGATTTTCGATGATTTTCACACCTTTTGAAATATTATGCATTATTTGTGAAGGATGCAAATTAGGTCATTTTTGGCCATTTTCGACAAAAAAGCATGGACTATAGCCCATGGTTTTGATCGATTTTCGATGATTTTCACACCTTTTGAAATATTATGCATTATTTCTGAAGGATGCAAATTAGGTCATTTTTGGCCATTTTCGTTCAAAAAGCATGGACTATAGCCCATGGTTTTGATCGATTTTCGATGATTTTCACACCTTTTGAAATATTATGCATTATTTGTGAAGGATGCAAATTAGGTCATTTCTGGCAATTTTCGTTCAAAAAGCATGGACTATAGCCCATCGTTTCGATCGATTTTCGATGATTTTCACACCTTTTGAAATATTATGCATTATTTGTGAAGGATGCAAATTAGGTCATTTTTGGCCATTTTCGACAAAAAAGCATGGACTATAGCCCATGGTTTTGATCGATTTTCGATGATTTTCACACCTTTTGAAATATTATGCATTATTTCTGAAGGATGCAAATTAGGTCATTTTTGGCCATTTTCCACCAAAAAGCATGAACTATAGCCCATGGTTTTGATCGATTTTCGATGATTTTCACACCTTTTGAAATATTATGCATTATTTGTGAAGGATGCAAATTAGGTCATTTTTGGCAATTTTCCACCAAAAAGCATGGACTATAGCCCATCGTTTCGATCGATTTTCGATGATTTTCACACCTTTTGAAATATTATGCATTATTTCTGAAGGATGCAAATTAGGTCATTTTTGGCCATTTTCGACAAAAAAGCATGGACTATAGCCCATGGTTTTGATCGATTTTCGATGATTTTCACACCTTTTGAAATATTATGCATTATTTCTGAAGGATGCAAATTAGGTCATTTTTGGCCATTTTCATTCAAAAAGCATGGACTATAGCCCATGGTTTTGATCGATTTTCGATGATTTTCACACCTTTTGAAATATTATGCATTATTTCTGAAGGATGCAAATTAGGTCATTTTAGGCCATTTTCGACAAAAAAGCATGGACTATACCCATGGTTTTGATCGATTTTCGATGATTTTCACACCTTTTGAAATATTATGCATTATTTCTGAAGAATGCAAATTAGGTCATTTTTGGCCATTTTCGACCAAAAAGCATGGACTATAGCCCATGGTTTTGATCCATTTTCGATGATTTTCACACCTTTTGAAATATTATGCATTATTTGTGAAGGATGCAAATTAGGTCATTTTTGGCCATTTTCGTTCAAAAAGCATGGACTATAGCCCATGGTTTTGATCGATTTTCGATGATTTTCACACCTTTTGAAATATTATGCATTATTTCTGAAGGATGCAAATTAGGTCATTTTTGGCAATTTTCGTTCAAAAAGCATGGACTATAGCCCATCGTTTCGATCGATTTTCGATGATTTTCACACCTTTTGAAATATTATGCATTATTTGTGAAGGATGCAAATTAGGTCATTTTTGGCCATTTTCGACAAAAAAGCATGGACTATAGCCCATGGTTTTGATCGATTTTCGATGATTTTCACACCTTTTGAAATATTATGCATTATTTGTGAAGGATGCAAATTAGGTCATTTTTGGCCATTTTCGTTCAAAAAGCATGGACTATAGCCCATGGTTTTGATCGATTTTCGATGATTTTCACACCTTTTGAAATATTATGCATTATTTGTGAAGGATGCAAATTAGGTCATTTTTGGCCATTTTCGTTCAAAAGGCATGGACTATAGCCCATGGTTTTGATCGATTTTCGATGATTTTCACACCTTTTGAAATATTATGCATTATTTCTGAAGGATGCAAATTAGGTCATTTTTGGCCATTTTCGTTCAAAAAGCATGGACTATAGCCCATCCTTTCGATCGATTTTCGATGATTTTCACACCTTTTGAAATATTATGCATTATTTCTGAAGGATGCAAATTAGGTCATTTTTGGCCATTTTCGTTCAAAAAGCATGGACTATAGCCCATCGTTTCGATCGATTTTCGATGATTTTCACACCTTTTGAAATATTATGCATTATTTCTGAAGGATGCAAATTAGGTCATTTTTGGCCATTTTCCACCAAAAAGCATGGACTATAGCCCATGGTTTTGATCCATTTTCGATGATTTTCACACCTTTTGAAATATTATGCATTATTTGTGAAGGATGCAAATTAGGTCATTTTTGGCCATTTTCGTTCAAAAAGCATGGACTATAGCCCATGGTTTTGATCGATTTTCGATGATTTTCACACCTTTTGAAATATTATGCATTATTTCTGAAGGATGCAAATTAGGTCATTTTTGGCCATTTTCGTTCAAAAAGCATGGACTATAGCCCATCGTTTCGATCGATTTTCGATGATTTTCACACCTTTTGAAATATTATGCATTATTTCTGAAGGATGCAAATTAGGTCATTTTTGGCCATTTTCGTTCAAAAAGCATGGACTATAGCCCATGGTTTTGATCCATTTTCGATGATTTTCACACCTTTTGAAATATTATGCATTATTTGTGAAGGATGCAAATTAGGTCATTTTTGGCCATTTTCGTTCAAAAAGCATGGACTATAGCCCATGGTTTTGATCGATTTTCGATGATTTTCACACCTTTTGAAATATTATGCATTATTTGTGAAGGATGCAAATTAGGTCATTTTTGGCCATTTTCGTTCAAAAAGCATGGACTATAGCCCATCGTTTCGATCGATTTTCGATGATTTTCACACCTTTTGAAATATTATGCATTATTTGTGAAGGATGCAAATTAGGTCATTTTTGGCCATTTTCGACAAAAAAGCATGGACTATAGCCCATGGTTTTGATCGATTTTCGATGATTTTCACACCTTTTGAAATATTATGCATTATTTCTGAAGGATGCAAATTAGGTCATTTTTGGCCATTTTCGTTCAAAAAGCATGGACTATAGCCCATGGTTTTGATCGATTTTCGATGATTTTCACACCTTTTGAAATATTATGCATTATTTGTGAAGGATGCAAATTAGGTCATTTTTGGCCATTTTCGTTCAAAAAGCATGGACTATAGCCCATCCTTTCGATCGATTTTCGATGATTTTCACACCTTTTGAAATATTATGCATTATTTCTGAAGGATGCAAATTAGGTCATTTTTGGCCATTTTCGTTCAAAAAGCATGGACTATAGCCCATCGTTTCGATCGATTTTCGATGATTTTCACACCTTTTGAAATATTATGCATTATTTCTGAAGGATGCAAATTAGGTCATTTTTGGCCATTTTCCACCAAAAAGCATGGACTATAGCCCAAGGTTTTGATCCATTTTCGATGATTTTCACACCTTTTGAAATATTATGCATTATTTCTGAAGGATGCAAATTAGGTCATTTTTGGCCATTTTCGTTCAAAAAGCATGGACTATAGCCCATCGTTTCGATCGATTTTCAATGATTTTCACACCTTTTGAAATATTATGCATTATTTGTGAAGGATGCAAATTAGGTCATTTTTGGCCATTTTCGACCAAAAAGCATGGACTATAGCCCATGGTTTTGATCCATTTTCGATGATTTTCACACCTTTTGAAATATTATGCATTATTTCTGAAGGATGCAAATTAGGTCATTTTTGGCCATTTTCGTTCAAAAAGCATGGACTATAGCCCATCGTTTCGATCGATTTTCGATGATTTTCACACCTTTTGAAATATTATGCATTATTTGTGAAGGATGCAAATTAGGTCATTTTTGGCCATTTTCGTTCAAAAAGCATGGACTATAGCCCATGGTTTGGATCCATTTTCGATGATTTTCACACCTTTTGAAATATTATGCATTATTTGTGAAGGATGCAAATTAGGTCATTTTTGGCCATTTTCGTTCAAAAAGCATGGACTATAGCCCATGGTTTTGATCGATTTTCGATGATTTTCACACCTTTTGAAATATTATGCATTATTTGTGAAGGATGCAAATTAGGTCATTTTTGGCCATTTTCGTTCAAAAAGCATGGACTATAGCCCATCGTTTCGATCGATTTTCGATGATTTTCACACCTTTTGAAATATTATGCATTATTTGTGAAGGATGCAAATTAGGTCATTTTTGGCCATTTTCGACAAAAAAGCATGGACTATAGCCCATGGTTTTGATCGATTTTCGATGATTTTCACACCTTTTGAAATATTATGCATTATTTCTGAAGGATGCAAATTAGGTCATTTTTGGCCATTTTCGTTCAAAAAGCATGGACTATAGCCCATGGTTTTGATCGATTTTCGATGATTTTCACACCTTTTGAAATATTATGCATTATTTGTGAAGGATGCAAATTAGGTCATTTTTGGCCATTTTCGTTCAAAAAGCATGGACTATAGCCCATCGTTTCGATCGATTTTCGATGATTTTCACACCTTTTGAAATATTATGCATTATTTCTGAAGGATGCAAATTAGGTCATTTTTGGCCATTTTCCACCAAAAAGCATGGACTATAGCCCATCGTTTCGATCGATTTTCGATGATTTTCACACCTTTTGAAATATTATGCATTATTTCTGAAGGATGCAAATTAGGTCATTTTTGGCCATTTTCGACCAAAAAGCATGGACTATAGCCCATGGTTTTGATCCATTTTCGATGATTTTCACACCTTTTGAAATATTATGCATTATTTGTGAAGGATGCAAATTAGGTCATTTTTGGCCATTTTCGTTCAAAAAGCATGGACTATAGCCCATCGTCTCGATCGATTTTCAATGATTTTCACACCTTTTGAAATATTATGCATTATTTGTGAAGGATGCAAATTAGGTCATTTTTGGCCATTTTCGACCAAAAAGCATGGACTATAGCCCATGGTTTTGATCCATTTTCGATGATTTTCACACCTTTTGAAATATTATGCATTATTTGTGAAGGATGCAAATTAGGTCATTTTTGGCCATTTTCGTTCAAAAAGCATGGACTATAGCCCATGGTTTTGATCGATTTTCGATGATTTTCACACCTTTTGAAATATTATGCATTATTTCTGAAGGATGCAAATTAGGTCATTTTTGGCCATTTTCGTTCAAAAAGCATGGACTATAGCCCATCCTTTCGATCGATTTTCGATGATTTTCACACCTTTTGAAATATTATGCATTATTTCTGAAGGATGCAAATTAGGTCATTTTTGGCCATTTTCGTTCAAAAAGCATGGACTATAGCCCATGGTTTTGATCGATTTTCGATGATTTTCACACCTTTTGAAATATTATGCATTATTTGTGAAGGATGCAAATTAGGTCATTTTTGGCCATTTTCGTTCAAAAAGCATGGACTATAGCCCATGGTTTTGATCGATTTTCGATGATTTTCACACCTTTTGAAATATTATGCATTATTTGTGAAGGATGCAAATTAGGTCATTTTTGGCCATTTTCGTTCAAAAAGCATGGACTATAGCCCATCGTTTCGATCGATTTTCGATGATTTTCACACCTTTTGAAATATTATGCATTATTTGTGAAGGATGCAAATTAGGTCATTTTTGGCCATTTTCGAAAAAAAAGCATGGACTATAGCCCATGGTTTTGATCGATTTTCGATGATTTTCACACCTTTTGAAATATTATGCATTATTTCTGAAGGATGCAAATTAGGTCATTTTTGGCCATTTTCGTTCAAAAAGCATGGACTATAGCCCATGGTTTTGATCGATTTTCGATGATTTTCACACCTTTTGAAATATTATGCATTATTTGTGAAGGATGCAAATTAGGTCATTTTTGGCCATTTTCCACCAAAAAGCATGGACTATAGCCCATGGTTTTGATCGATTTTCGATGATTTTCACACCTTTTGAAATATTATGCATTATTTGTGAAGGATGCAAATTAGGTCATTTTTGGCCATTTTCGTTCAAAAAGCATGGACTATAGCCCATCGTTTCGATCGATTTTCGATGATTTTCACACCTTTTGAAATATTATGCATTATTTGTGAAGGATGCAAATTAGGTCATTTTTGGCCATTTTCGAAAAAAAAGCATGGACTATAGCCCATGGTTTTGATCGATTTTCGATGATTTTCACACCTTTTGAAATATTATGCATTATTTCTGAAGGATGCAAATTAGGTCATTTTTGGCCATTTTCGTTCAAAAAGCATGGACTATAGCCCATGGTTTTGATCGATTTTCGATGATTTTCACACCTTTTGAAATATTATGCATTATTTGTGAAGGATGCAAATTAGGTCATTTTTGGCCATTTTCCACCAAAAAGCATGGACTATAGCCCATGGTTTTGATCGATTTTCGATGATTTTCACACCTTTTGAAATATTATGCATTATTTGTGAAGGATGCAAATTAGGTCATTTTTGGCCATTTTCGTTCAAAAAGCATGGACTATAGCCCATCGTTTCGATCGATTTTCGATGATTTTCACACCTTTTGAAATATTATGCATTATTTCTGAAGGATGCAAATTAGGTCATTTTTGGCCATTTTCGACAAAAAAGCATGGACTATAGCCCATGGTTTTGATCGATTTTCGATGATTTTCACACCTTTTGAAATATTATGCATTATTTGTGAAGGATGCAAATTAGGTCATTTTTGGCCATTCTCGTTCAAAAAGCATGGACTATAGCCCATGGTTTTGATCGATTTTCGATGATTTTCACACCTTTTGAAATATTATGCATTATTTCTGAAGGATGCAAATTAGGTCATTTTTGGCCATTTTCCACCAAAAAGCATGGACTATAGCCCATGGTTTTGATCCATTTTCGATGATTTTCACACCTTTTGAAATATTATGCATTATTTCTGAAGGATGCAAATTAATTCATTTTTGGCCATTTTTGACCAAAAAGCATGAACTATAGCCCATGGTTTTGATCGATTTTCGATGATTTTCACACCTTTTGAAATATTATGCATTATTTCTGAAGGATGCAAATTAGGTCATTTTTGGCCATTTTCGACAAAAAAGCATGGACTATAGCCCATGGTTTTGATCGATTTTCGATGATTTTCACACCTTTTGAAATATTATGCATTATTTGTGAAGGATGCAAATTAGGTCATTTTTGGCCATTTTCGTTCAAAAAGCATGGACTATAGCCCATGGTTTTGATCGATTTTCGATGATTTTCACACCTTTTGAAATATTATGCATTATTTGTGAAGGATGCAAATTAGGTCATTTTTGGCCATTTTCGTTCAAAAAGCATGGACTATAGCCCATCGTTTCGATCGATTTTCGATGATTTTCACACCTTTTGAAATATTATGCATTATTTCTGAAGGATGCAAATTAGGTCATTTTTGGCCATTTTCGTTCAAAAAGCATGGACTATAGCCCATGGTTTTGATCGATTTTCGATGATTTTCACACCTTTTGAAATATTATGCATTATTTGTGAAGGATGCAAATTAGGTCATTTTTGGCCATTTTCGAAAAAAAAGCATGGACTATAGCCCATCGTTTCGATCGATTTTCGATGATTTTCACACCTTTTGAAATATTATGCATTATTTCTGAAGGATGCAAATTAGGTCATTTTTGGCCATTTTCGACCAAAAAGCATGGACTATAGCCCATGGTTTTGATCGATTTTCGATGATTTTCACATCTTTTGAAATATTATGCATTATTTGAGAAGGATGCAAATTAGGTCATTTTTGGCCATTTTCGTTCAAAAAGCATGAACTATAGCCCATGGTTTTGATCGATTTTCGATGATTTTCACACCTTTTGAAATATTATGCATTATTTCTGAAGGATGCAAATTAGGTCATTTTTGGCCATTTTCGATCAAAAAGCATGGACTATAGCCCATGGTTTTGATCCATTTTCGATGATTTTCACACCTTTTGAAATATTATGCATTATTTCTGAAGGATGCAAATTAGGTCATTTTTGGCCATTTTCGACAAAAAAGCATGGACTATAGCCCATGGTTTTGATCGATTTTCGATGATTTTCACACCTTTTGAAATATTATGCATTATTTGTGAAGGATGCAAATTAGGTCATTTTTGGCCATTTTCGTTCAAAAAGCATGGACTATAGCCCATGGTTTTGATCGATTTTCGATGATTTTCACACCTTTTGAAATATTATGCATTATTTGTGAAGGATGCAAATTAGGTCATTTTTGGCAATTTTCGTTCAAAAAGCATGGACTATAGCCCATCGTTTCGATCGATTTTCGATGATTTTCACACCTTTTGAAATATTATGCATTATTTGTGAAGGATGCAAATTAGGTCATTTTTGGCCATTTTCGTTCAAAAAGCATGAACTATAGCCCATGGTTTTGATCGATTTTCGATGATTTTCACACCTTTTGAAATATTATGCATTATTTCTGAAGGATGCAAATTAGGTCATTTTTGGCCATTTTCGATCAAAAAGCATGGACTATAGCCCATGGTTTTGATCGATTTTCGATGATTTTCACATCTTTTGAAATATTATGCATTATTTGAGAAGGATGCAAATTAGGTCATTTTTGGCCATTTTCGTTCAAAAAGCATGAACTATAGCCCATGGTTTTGATCGATTTTCGATGATTTTCACACCTTTTGAAATATTATGCATTATTTGTGAAGGATGCAAATTAGGTCATTTTTGGCCATTTTCGAAAAAAAAGCATGGACTATAGCCCATCGTTTCGATCGATTTTCGATGATTTTCACACCTTTTGAAATATTATGCATTATTTCTGAAGGATGCAAATTAGGTCATTTTTGGCCATTTTCGACCAAAAAGCATGGACTATAGCCCATGGTTTTGATCGATTTTCGATGATTTTCACATCTTTTGAAATATTATGCATTATTTGAGAAGGATGCAAATTAGGTCATTTTTGGCCATTTTCGTTCAAAAAGCATGAACTATAGCCCATGGTTTTGATCGATTTTCGATGATTTTCACACCTTTTGAAATATTATGCATTATTTCTGAAGGATGCAAATTAGGTCATTTTTGGCCATTTTCGATCAAAAAGCATGGACTATAGCCCATGGTTTTGATCCATTTTCGATGATTTTCACACCTTTTGAAATATTATGCATTATTTCTGAAGGATGCAAATTAGGTCATTTTTGGCCATTTTCGACAAAAAAGCATGGACTATAGCCCATGGTTTTGATCGATTTTCGATGATTTTCACACCTTTTGAAATATTATGCATTATTTGTGAAGGATGCAAATTAGGTCATTTTTGGCCATTTTCGTTCAAAAAGCATGGACTATAGCCCATGGTTTTGATCGATTTTCGATGATTTTCACACCTTTTGAAATATTATGCATTATTTGTGAAGGATGCAAATTAGGTCATTTTTGGCAATTTTCGTTCAAAAAGCATGGACTATAGCCCATCGTTTCGATCGATTTTCGATGATTTTCACACCTTTTGAAATATTATGCATTATTTGTGAAGGATGCAAATTAGGTCATTTTTGGCCATTTTTGACCAAAAAGCATGAACTATAGCCCATGGTTTTGATCGATTTTCGATGATTTTCACACCTTTTGAAATATTATGCATTATTTCTGAAGGATGCAAATTAGGTCATTTTTGGCCATTTTCGACCAAAAAGCATGGACTATAGCCCATGGTTTTGATCGATTTTCGATGATTTTCACATCTTTTGAAATATTATGCATTATTTGAGAAGGATGCAAATTAGGTCATTTTTGGCCATTTTCGTTCAAAAAGCATGAACTATAGCCCATGGTTTTGATCGATTTTCGATGATTTTCACACCTTTTGAAATATTATGCATTATTTCTGAAGGATGCAAATTAGGTCATTTTTGGCCATTTTCGATCAAAAAGCATGGACTATAGCCCATGGTTTTGATCGATTTTCGATGATTTTCACACCTTTTGAAATATTATGCATTATTTCTGAAAGATGCAAATTAGGTCATTTTTGGCCATTTTCGACCAAAAAGCATGGACTATAGCCCATGGTTTTGATCGATTTTCGATGATTTTCACACCTTTTGAAATATTATGCATTATTTCTGAAGGATGCAAATTAGGTCATTTTTGGCCATTTTCGTTCAAAAAGCATGGACTATAGCCCATGGTTTTGATCCATTTTCGATGATTTTCACACCTTTTGAAATATTATGCATTATTTGTGAAGGATGCAAATTAGGTCATTTTTGGCAATTTTCGTTCAAAAAGCATGGACTATAGCCCATCGTTTCGATCGATTTTCGATGATTTTCACACCTTTTGAAATATTATGCATTATTTGTGAAGGATGCAAATTAGGTCATTTTTGGCCATTTTTGACCAAAAAGCATGGACTATAGCCCATGGTTTTGATCCATTTTCGATGATTTTCACACCTTTTGAAATATAATGCATTATTTCTGAAGGATGCAAATTAGGTCATTTTTGGCCATTTTCGTTCAAAAAGCATGGACTATAGCCCATGGTTTAGATCGATTTTCGATGATTTTCACACCTTTTCAAATATTATGCATTATTTGTGAAGGATGCAAATTAGGTCATTTTTGGCCATTTTCGTTCAAAAAGCATGGACTATAGCCCATGGTTTTGATCGATTTTCGATGATTTTCACACCTTTTGAAATATTATGCATTATTTCTGAAGGATGCAAATTAGGTCATTTTTGACCATTTTCGACCAAAAAGCATGGACTATAGCCCATGGTTTTGATCGATTTTCGATGATTTTCACACCTTTTGAAATATTATGCATTATTTGTGAAGGATGCAAATTAGGTCATTTTTGGCCATTTTCGACCAAAAAGCATGGACTATAGCCCATGGTTTTGATCGATTTTTGAACGTTTTTACACCGTTTCAAAATATATCAATGTTTCTGAGGGAAGGAAATTGTTTGTTTTTTTTCCAGTGTTGAACTACCAAGACATTGTGTTGCAGTTTCCAATGAAGTCAACTACCCAGAGAGTTGAGATTGAGAATCCTTTTCCTGTACTGAGAGCGTTCACTTTGGCCATGTGGATCCAAATAGATCCAACTGGTACTTCCCCACACACTCCTTTTAGCTATTCTACTAAGATGATTACGGACGAGCTTAGTGTGATGATTAATGGATTATCAGTCTGGATTAAGTTGAAGAATACGAAAGTGTAAGCAACAGTTAAGACTAAAAAAGTTAACCTTTTTAATGATACGGCATCTTTCTTAAATTATGGAATACCAATAGAACTACAAGGGGTAAACGTTGAAATATTTATAAAACATAGACTCGCGGGGTTACTTCCTCAAACAATTTGACGCCTTAAGTTTTCACATTTCGCTTCAACTACCAGCAAATTCAATTGGTTTTTAGATGTGTTTCTCATTAGATAACGTTAAATTATATAAAAAAACACTCTGACAGCTGTGCATACAATAAATGTTCCGATAATTGCCCCTTTAGCATCCCATAATGTCTTACTTAAAACAATAGAATCCAAGATGGCCGCCGTATCGATTAAAAAAGCTATGAATATCCAAAATGTCCTGTTACTACTTAGTGAAAAGCGCAGTATCGTTTCAAAGTTTAAGAACAAATTAAAGAAAAGGATTCTGATACCCGTCTTGCACGTGACCTATTTGAACGAATGACAGCGCGCGGGAATTCATCGTTGGGTTATAATTGTTGAATGGTGAATAATTGTTTTAGTATAAATAAAAAGGTGATTATTTCAAAAAAGAAAGAAGCAAACAACATTGAAAGTGAAAATATTTTATTTTTTAAAAGCGCGCGATTTTGCTGACAGCCATTTTGTCCGAAAAGGTGATTATCGGCTGATAATCCGAGATAGAAAACCAATCAGAGCGCGCGATTTTGTATAATCACCTTTGTATTTATACTAATCAATGATATTCACTTCGCTTACGGTGAATAATGGTTAACAGTTAGTTGTTGTTATTCAACAGTTTGTCATTGAGCTATCCCTTCCTTAAACTAGCTCCCACTCAGTGGATCCACATCTGCTTCAGCTGGAAGAATACCAATGGCGTTGTGAAGGGCTACATCAATGGCACCAAGTATGGCGAAAGCTCTGCAATTTTCACTGGAAAAACTATTCCACAGGGTGGCCTGATACTTGGGCAAGAACAAGATTCTTATATGGGTAGTCTAAATAGCAGACAAGCTTTAAAAGGAAATCTTACGAGCTTGAATGTTTGGGATCAGGCGTTGATAGAAAGTGATGTTGCTGATCTTGCCAGGACGTGTCCAGCGACACGGAAAGGGAGCGTTTTGAAGTGGAGAGACGTCTTCCAGTATAAAACAGATAGCGTTGGCTACTTCTGTGGAACACACTGTCAGCCTTAATCAATCGACATGAAGATAATGGCAAGAGAACAAACACCCAAAACTTATAATATAATATACAGTCAATGTCATTAATGTTGTCCACCAAAAAAGACATTTAGACCAAAAGAAAAGTCACGCGATACCTAATACACTCGCTCTAAATGCTCGATACCAGCAATCATTGTATAAGTAGAGTTAAAAATTAATAATTGTTACTCATTATAGAGTTTAAAACCAGAATTTATATTGCTTTAAACAAATAAACAAAACATCATGTGATACTTCTTTTGTTTAAGTCTTTCTTCACAGGACAACCTTTTTGACAATGACTGTATACACAATAGAACCAAGGCTATCCAAAGTGCCTTTGCACAAATTCTAAAGTATATCACTTTGAATAGCCCACTTTCGATATTCTGGTTGAGTAATCACGCGCAAAGCAATTCAAGCAAGGCTCTGGGGAATCAAAAGAATATATTTGGATTCCTCCATTGTTTCCCCGGAGCCTCGTCTTGAATTGCTGTATGCGTGATCACTCAACAAGAATATCGAAAGTGGGTTATAGACCCCTTGTAGCACGTCGGAATGCAGCTCAATTTGGAGGACAAAATAATAGGTTCCAATTCCCAGGAGATTAAGATTCTTTTGTTTTGTCATCCAAATTGTGCTGCTTTAATGTCACGTGGGTCTATTCATTTCAATATATCCAGCTGATCTGTCACGTAAAAATGACGACACTGCAAAACTGAGGTGTCATGAATCCTTCGAAAATTAAATTATAAAAGTTTATATCTGAGATAAATCTAAATTTTCAGGAGGGTTTTTTGATATTTTGTATACATTTACTATGATATTCATCATCGAGTGTGAAATTAAAATAAAGAAATAGCTGTTTCCCGAGTCGCTGGGCTACTCAGGATGACACCTCAGTTTTGCAAACTTTCTCGATCCTGATTGGTTAATATTTTTTCTCAGATCAGCTGCATAGCCTTAAGCTTTCAAACTTTCTTCTTATATAGAATTGTTCAAAAAGATCGAGTATAGATGCAGTATATTCTTATTCAGTTCCGTATTTCCTCATGAGAATAGTAAGACAATTGGTGCTAATTAAATGAACAAAAGAAAGTGTGCAAGGGATTCTGGTAGCGGTAGTACATGATGCTATAATACAAAAGACCTATTCTAGCAATGCATAAGTTTACCGAATATCAGTTTATTTGATGATGATGACGATTGAAGGGGGGACAAGGACAAGGACAAGGACAAGGACAAGGACAAGGACAAGGACAAGGACAAGGACAAGGACAAGGACAAGGACAAGGACAAGGACAAGGACAAGGACAAGGACAAGGACAAGGACAAGGACAAGGACAAGGACAAGGACAAGGACAAGGACAAGGACAAGGACAAGGACAAGGACAAGGACAAGGACAAGGACAAGGACAAGGACAAGGACAAGGACAAGGACAAGGACAAGGACAAGGACAAGGACAAGGACTTTCATTTTGATCATCAAATTCTTATCGAAATTTTTAAAAACTTTTTACTATTTACTTTTTACTTAATAATATGTAATTACTTAAAACGTTAAAATAAAAAAAATGGGTTCCCTGTGTCTAATAAAATATTATAGTTAACTGCTGACCATCCGTGAATTTTTTAACCATGGCACAGGAAGCCCAGCTTCACGATTTGCTCGAATGCCTGACTTCAAAACGTTTCTTAAAACCTTAAAAAATTTTGCATCACAAAAAAATGCGGTAAGTAATAAATTAATAATTGAGAAATATTGCTAAAATCAAAAGTTAAAAATATCTCCTCGCATGACCTTATAAGGAGCGTAATGAGATGTTCTAATTGGTGGTTATAGCGCGCACGTAGTGTGACGTCATGAATTAAGATAATTGACATTATATAGTAATGAAGTTAATTAATTCAGCTCATTTGGTTTGAGTGACTCGTTTGCTCAAACTGCGCTTCGTATTCTGATCGAAAATTTTAATCAGTGCGATTTACAAGCTATTTATATACTGACTTTCGAAAAAAATAAGTGACGGGCACGTCCAAAATTATGGTAAGAACAGCTAAGAAATTCCTACGTGTTGAAAAACGTGGTTCAAAATTTCAATGTTTGCGCGCGATGATGAGCCAAAATGAATCGTCTGATAAAGTTTCCCAAACTTTTCCCTCGCGGAAATATAAATATTTTCGACGTATAAGATGAAGCAAAAAAAACTTCGGACAAAAAAAAACAAAACAAGAAAGTGCAAGAGATCGCCTGTAAAAATTTTTAACGAATACTAGAAAAATAACATTTGGCTTCCTTTTCAACAGCATTCAAGGAAAAGGAAGAAGGACAGTGCGAACTGTTTAGGGGTTTTCTACCTCTTTTTACTGGTCCCTATTCTGGTTCTTCCTAATGTTGGTGACAGACCACCAGGTAAGAAGAGTATAGGACTCGAATACGCGATGAAAACAGCAGGGAAAACAGCTTGAAATGTAGTGCAAAAATAGAAGTGCTTGCGCCATGCCATGCAATCCAATTGAATTAATGTGGGAAGCGATAGAATGGCTCTTCTGGAAGTCCATAGCGCAATCAAACTCGAACAATCAACAATGATTTGTTAACTATTTTTTCTTGCGCAACTATCGTTATTTCAACTTTCACTGATAAAGGCTTTTAAGGCATTTTTTCTTTAAAGAATTAGCCGAAACATCTGCACATTTTATTTGTTAAAAAAAATGTCTAATATAAATTATTGCGATATCATATACAACCGATTGAAATAAGTTATAATGAAATACAGAAAATATTGATAATTCATTTATATCTTAGAAATTTAGATTATGGCTGCAACCATGCCTATTTTTCTATAATTAGAATTTCTTCCTTTTTTTTTCCTTCCATCCTTTCTTCCTTCCTTCCTTCCTTCGTTCCATCCTTTCTTCCTTGCTTCCTTTCTTCCTTTCTTCCTTCTTTCCTTCCTCCCTTCCCTGCTTCCTTTCTTCCTTGTTTCCTTGCTTCCTTCCTTCTATCTTTCTTGCTTCCTTCTTTTTCTTCGTTCCTTCCTTCCATTCTTTCATCCTTGCTTCCTTGCTTCCTTCCTTCTTTCTTCGTTCCTTCCTTCCATTCTTTCTTCCTTGCTTCCTTGCTTCCTTCCTTCTTTCTTCCTTGCTTCCTTGCTTCCTTGCTTCCTTGCTTCCTTGCTTCCTTGCTTCCTTTCTTCTTTCTTTCTTGCTTCCTTCCTTCCTTCCTTCGTTCCATCCTTTCTTCCTTGCTTCCTTTCTTTCTTTCTTCCTTCTTTCCTTCCTCCCTTCCCTGCTTCCTTTCTTCCTTGTTTCCTTCCTTCCTTTCTTCCTTGTTTCCTTGCTTCCTTCCTTCTATCTTTCTTGCTTCCTTCTTTTTCTTCGTTCCTTCCTTCCATTCTTTCTTCCTTCCTTTCTTGATTCTGTCTGTCTTTCGTTCTTTCTATCATTCTTTCTATCGTTTTTTCTATCTTTTTTTCTTTCTTTCTTTCTATCTTTCTTTCTATCTTTCTTTCTTTCTTTCTTTCTTTCTATCTTTCTTTCTATCTTTCTTTCTATTTTTCTTTCTTTCTTTCTTTCTTTCTATCTTTCTTTCTTTCTTTCTTTCTTGCTTCCTTCCTTCTTTCTTCCTTGCTTCCTTTCTTCCTTGCTTCCTTGCTTCCTTGCTTCCTTTCTTCTTTCTTTCTTGCTTCCTTCCTTCCTTCCTTCGTTCCATCCTTTCTTCCTTGCTTCCTTTCTTTCTTTCTTCCTTCTTTCTATCATTCTTTCTATCGTTTTTTCTATCTTTTTTTCTTTCTTTCTTTCTATCTTTCTTTCTATCTTTCTTTCTTTCTTTCTTTCTTTCTTTCTTTCTATCTTTCTTTCTATCTTTCTTTCTATTTTTCTTTCTTTCTATCTTTCTTTCTATCTTTCTTTCTTTCTTTCTTTCTTTCTTTCTTTCTTTCTTTCTTTCTTTCTTTCTTTCTTTCTTTCTTTCTTTCTTTCTTTCTTTCTTTCTTTCTTTCTGTCTATCTTTCTTTCTATCTATCTTTCTTTCTTTCTATTTTTCTTTCTTTCTTTCTTTCTATCTTTCTTTCTTTCTTTCTTTCTTACCTTCCTTCCTTCCTTCCTTCCTTCCTTGCTTCCTTTATTGTTTTCTTCCTTCTTTCCTTCCTCCCTTCCCTGCTTCCTTTCTTCCTTGTTTCCTTCCTTCCTTTCTTCCTTGTTTCCTTGCTTCCTTCCTTCTATCTTTCTTGCTTCCTTCTTTTTCTTCGTTCCTTCCTTCCATTCTTTCTTCCTTGCTTCCTTGCTTCCTTCCTTCTTTCTTCCTTGCTTCCTTTCTTCCTTGCTTCCTTGCTTCCTTGCTTCCTTGCTTCCTTCCTTCCTTCCTTCGTTCCATCCTTTCTTCCTTGCTTCCTTTCTTCCTTTCTTTCTTCTTTCCTTCCTCCCTTCCCTGCTTCCTTCCTTTCTTTCTTTCTTTCTTTCTTTCTTTCTTTCTTTCTTTCTTTCTTACCTACCTTCCTTCCTTCCTTCCTTCCTTCCTTGCTTCCTTTATTGTTTTCTTCCTTCTTTTCTTCTTTCCATCCTTCACTTTTCCAAGAGCAAATCTATTGCTACCCTGTACGATCGATGATTCCTTAGCGCGCTTCTGTCAATCATTAATTCAAAGATAATCCATCCTATATAACATAATTGTCCTTACAAACAATGGTATATCAAAATATTTTAGTTATAGGAGACCTGTTTTTTAAGGATGACTATGTTGAGCCTAAGCCCATCCCCTTCATTCCTGGCCAAGAATATTCACTACATAACTTCAGGTGGAAAAGGAAGAAGAAGAGAACGGATGTACGGATGAAGAGAAGAGGAAGAGGGGGCAGTTACTTTTACCCGGAAGAAACGTCCATTGAAGATCGTGGTTTATATGAACGGCTGTACGACTGGATGGTCGGCAAATTTGCGTGGCAGGAATCCATTATACATCAAAACTTGAGCAGTCGTAAGAACTCTAAATCCAGCTCGAAAGAAAGGCTTCCTCAAAGTTTTAAGGTATCAGACAGGGACACATCGTTTGAATTTTCTGTAGACAATGTTCAAGTTACAGAATGTCCTGAAGACGGTGATGCTCAAGTAGATAGGCCTACATGCTGTGACAAGACCACGGTACTGGATACCGGAAAGATTCAACAGCAACTAGATGTCTGCAGCGAGAAAAGGACATCTGATGTCAAAAGTACCAGTGATGACCAAGTAAAGCCATGTGACAAGGAAAATAGTGTCCTCGATGTCACATCAGTAACACCACAGAACGAACCAGATGTCTGCAGCGAGAAAAGGACATCTGATGTCAAAAGTGCCAGTGATGACCAAGTAAAGCCATGTGACAAGGAAAATAGTGTCCTCGATGTCACATCAGTAACACCACAGAACGAACCAGATGTCTGCAGCGAGAAAAGGACATCTGATGTCAAAAGTGCCAGTGATGACCAAGTAAAGCCATGTGACAAGGAAAATGGTGTCCTCGATGTCACATCAGTAACACCACAGAACGAACCAGATGTCTGCAGCGAGAAAAGGACATCTGATGTCAAAAGTGCCAGTGATGACCAAGTAAAGCCATGTGACAAGGAAAATAGTGTCCTCGATGTCACATCAGTAACACCACAGAACGAACCAGATGTCTGCAGCAAGAACGTAATATCTGATGACAAGAGTACCAGTGATGACCAAGTAAAGCCATGTGACAAGGAAAATGGTGTCCTCGATGTCACATCAGTAACACCACAGAACGAACCAGATGTCTGCAGCAAGAACGTAATATCTGATGACAAGAGTACCAGTGATGACCAAGTAAAGCCATGTGACAACGAAAGTGGTTTTTTCATGCGATCCCTTAAATGCCTATGGTCTTGGTTTACGTGGAAATCACCAAAGAAACACAAGAAAACTTCTAGAGCATCACGAAAAAACGCTAACAAACAGAAGAAGAAGCAAAGAAGATTGCTCGAGGCTCAGACGTCTGCTACGTCGCCATCATTTGAAACATCTTCGGATGAAGAAAGCCTTGACAGCTCCGACTCTAAAGGAGAGAAAGAGCGTACAGCAGGCACCGACAAAGAGCAGATAAAGTCCAATGAAGAAGAACGCGTAGTTCTGGAAGAGGAATGTAAAGACCCTCTAGATTCATGGGTTACGGTGTGCAAGAAGAACCCATGCAAGAAGGTACCTCATGTTCCCTCAGTCAAAGCAAAATCATCCAAAGGTAAATGAATATACAAATACGTTACTTCAAAATGGAATTTTATGTGGGTTTTGTTTATTGGACAGCTAGATAGGACCAAGAGAGCATAAATAATACCGCGCGCGCCATGTGAATTCCCGGTTGGGCTATTTTGATGTGCGTCAAAAATTGTGTGCTTCATCCAAACCTGGAAGTAGCTAAACCATGTAAAGATTTTTGGGGAAGAACATTAATTTTGCGTCTTTTTGAGTGTTCAACAGCCTCAGTCGCGTTTTATCAGAGAACAGAGCATAGCCAATCCTGATCTTTTTGCTTTATATAATAGAGTTTGTCAAAAAAAGTGAGAAAAATCGACGAAAAATTATGTTTTTGAGCGCGCGCGCACTCGTCCACGCCATCAAAAAGTTAAAAACCAAACGACTTTTGTTGCTAAAATTAGCTCAACCGGAAATTCACATGGCGCGCGCGATTTTAAGAAGTTCCTCTCTCTTATTTATGCTCTCTTGATGGAACATAGTATTGAATGATGTGGTTTGGTAAAGTATGTGGTGTTTTAGATTATAGTGTACTAAGGAGGAATATGATATAGTAAGATAAAGTATGGCAAAGACCCCTTGCACGTCACGTCAAAGCAGCTCAATTTGGAGGACAAATCTCCTGAGAATTGGAACGTATTGTTTTGTCATCCAAAATGAGCTGCATTCGGACGTGCTACAAGGGGTCTATAGTACGATGTAATATGGTTTAGCCTTTTCCCTTGAAACAAAATTATTTCAGCAGTAAAATCTTTCATTAAAGGTAATCGCCGTCAACGACGGAATAATCAGTTTTCTTCTGCAAACCGTATCACACCAAAAGCCATTGCCGGCAAGTGTTCTTCCACAAAGGTTGACTTCAAGCGACAGAAGCAATCCACCTCTACCGGCATTACCAATATTTCAGCTGCCTTCCAACCAAGAACATTTGTGTCAACGACGATCCAGGACCCTACTATGCCTAAGAAGACCTTCGCAGAGGTCTGCTCTAAAGCAACACCTAGTAGCCTTGGTGGCGGTCAAGCTTATCCAGTACACACAGTAAAGGCTCAGCTACCTTTAATGAACAGCAAGTTAACCCCTGCAAGCCCTAATAGGGACACTTCTAAGCCAAATACCTTTGCAGAGGTCTGCTCTGGAACATCTCCTAGTAGCCTTGGTGGTAGCCAGCCATCTTCAGCATCGACCGCAAAGGGTCAACTACCTCTTATGGCCAACAAGGTAACGCATACAATCCCTTATATGGGTCCTATGCCAAATACCTTTGCAGAGGTCTGTTCTGGAACATCTCCTAGTAACCTTTCTGGTGCCAAACCATCTTCAGCACCGACCGCAAAAGATGGACTACCTCTTATGGCCGAGGAAACGCCTGCTTCCAAATGGAAGCGAGAACTACTTATCCTTTTGAAGGCTAAAAAGACACCAGACACACGAGCACCAACAAACGGTGGCGAGAGGACTACAACTGGTGTGTCCTCTCTGAAACCTGTGAAATATGAGACTCGTGATGCAGAAAGATGTATGCATAACAAGAAGGGATTGCCTGAGGAGAACCGCAGTACACCATCATCGAGTTGGAGAAGCAACAAGAAAACCAATCAGCCAAAGTCTTCAACAGCGAAGGCTTCGCAACAGGTGCGCCAGGACAAGAATGCTACATCTCATGGTGCACTGTGCAAAAACTGGCGCACAGCCAAGCAAAGCGATCAGCCACAATCTTCAACACCCAGGGTACATAGTACGATGCGCAAGGACAAGAATGCTACATCTCATGATACACTGTGCAAAAACTTGCGCACAGCCAAGCAAAGCGATCAGCCACAATCTTCAACACCCAGGGTATATAGTACGATGCGCCAGGACAAGAATGCTACATCTCATGATGCACTGTGCAAAAACTGGCGCACAGCCAAGCAAAGCGACCAGCCACAATCTTCAACAGTGAAGGTATACCATACGATGCGCAAGGACAAGAAGGATAAAACATCTTCTAACACACCACAAATGTGTAAAAATTGGCGAACAAAGAAACCTGATCAGCCACAATCTTCAACAGTGAAGGCAAAGAATACGGCGCGAAGGGACAAGAACGATAGATCATTAGACGCGCAATCCTGCGCAAATTGGCGCACCTCGAAAACTAGCGAGAAGAGACTATCAGACATACAGAAGATCGACTCTGCAGTGCTACAAATCGGAGATATCTCTTCTTACATTCAAGAAGAGATCCCAAAGACTGTGACCCGTGTTAATGGTATTCTTGGTAAGAGAGAAGATGATTGGCCCGTCCTTTCTAACGTGCTTGAGAAGAAATCCAATAACTGAGGAAGACCACCAGTCGAGATGAAATCAGATGATGAAAAAATCAAGTTTATTACGAGAAAGAATTCTTTCTCGTTTTGAAAGGCTCTGAAAGACTCTCACGAACAATTTTAAAAAAAATATTAATTTAAAAAAAAAAAAATTTCCGAACATAATGAGAACATTATCCTTCTATCTCTTTTTCATTCTTATTTCTTCAATTTTGGACATCCTTATTTTGTACATACTTATTTTGTACATACTTATTTAACTTTTTTTAAAGACAGACTTATCGAACTTATTTAAATAAACTTAAGTTTACCACGAGAAAGAATGAATTCTTTCTCGTTTTGAAAGACTGAAAGCCGGACTCTCAAGAATAATTCAAAAAAATAACAATTTAAAAAAATATATATTAAAAAAAAAAAAAAAAAACAAGTGGTCGAACATAATGAGAAAGTTATCCTTTTATCTCTTTTTCATTCCTATTTCTTCAATTTTGGACATCCTGATATAACTTTTCAAACAATATTTTTCGTACATACTTATTTAACTTAAAACAGACTTATTGAACTTATTTAAATAAACCTTTTTTGTTACTTATTCTTGGATTATTGTTTTAATTCTCTTCCGTGGCTCAGGTATAGCCTGACTCCTCGCTCAACCAGTTAGAATCATTGCGACAGTATTCAGTGCGTTGCTACACTATACACCCCTTGCACGTGACGTCAAAACAGCTCAATTTGGAGGACAAAACAAAAGAATTTCAATCTCCTGAGAATTAGAACCTATTGTTTTGTCCTCAAAATTGAGCTGCAATCCGACGTGCTGCAAGGGGTCGTTACCAAGTCTCTATTATAAAGTGACTACTCTACCCCTTGTTTTTCTACGATTCACAATATTCTGTGAACTCAGAAGTTTCAACGGCTTGTTGTGAAATTGTTTTTTTGCTGCGTCAATCAAACCTAATCAGTCGGTACCTTTTATATTTTTGACTGGGGACTAAGTGAAAAACAAAAATGGCCATGCAACTCGCAACTACCGAGTTCGCAGTATAATGAGACTTGCAGTAAGTACACTGATTTTAAAGGCGAAACGCGATAATTGGTTAATTGAAAGCTCGAACTTTTAGCAAAAATCCTGAGAGATCTAGAGCTGATTATTATTTTACCAAAAATCCTGAGAGATCTAGAGCTGATTATTATTTTACCAAAAATCCTGAGAGATCTAGAGCTGATTATTATTTTACCAAAAATCCTGAGAGATCTAGAGCTGATTATTATTATTATTTTAATTGTCATTAACACTCTTTTTACAAGACAATCATGATGATGAGCCTGATTGGTTTGTCATTTTCTTGGGAACTAAAACAGTAAGGCTAGATTCAACTAGGTATAATTATTTGTTATTTCAGGGTTCCCACTCATTCGAAAAAATATAATTCCCCGACATTTCCCTGACCAAAAACGGTTTTGCACTGACCACACTGTACACTTATTTGACGAAATATGGTAGTTCAACCACAGGAAGCCCAACTAAGAATACTTTATTTAAAGCTATTTTTTGAAGGCTGACAAAAATTCCCTGACTTTTCACTGACTTTTTGGTAAATTATAAACATTCACTGACCAAAATCAAAATTCCCTGACGTCGATAAATCCCTGTTCTTACAAAAAATTAGAATTCAGTGACTTTTCCCTGACCGTGGGAACCCTGTGTTCGTAACTACCTCTGCCGCGATCAATTATTTAGAATTGTTGTGGCAGTATTTAGGCGGCAATAAGTACTAATTTTTTACTAGAAGATTATTCTTGGTTCCGACTCCCCTTAGTTACCGTTGCTATGTCCCACAAGCTCAACAAATTAGCTAGAATATCACAGGATTTAAAACTCTGATCGCGTAAAATTGATTATAAACTGTTTCAATTGTTTACTGTCCTGGGAAAATAAAATAAAAATGCCTCGTAATCCTAGTAGTACTCTTTAAAACAGATACTATGTAGTTGTTTGTGGGACAAGAGTTTAATTCCACTGGGAAAACTGCTACAACGGTGATTGGTTCGCTATTGCCTGAGTCAGAATCATGAATTCACATTTTTTCCTTAAGGTGTATACCGTCACTCAATCATCAAGTACGTTATGTTATATACAATTATAATTGTAATGGGTAATTTTTAGCTTGGGCGTAATGTTTTCCCATTTCAGACAACTTGTCTTTCCCTAGAGTATCATTTTTTTTTAACGGTTGTACATGAGAAGCCACATGAATATGGATACAACTCAAACAAAGAATCTTATTCTCAAGACCACATGTCATTCCCTAGAATATCATTTCTTTGTTTAACGGTTGCGCATGAGAAGACACATGAGTATGGATACAACTGAAACAAAGAATCTTATTCTCAAGAGAATGACACGTGGTCTGAAATAGGTAAACTTTACACCCAATAATCATAAAATATTATTAATATTTATAAAATAATGCGCTCAATACCCAGAGAAGACCGTGTCGTTTTCTAAAGTCTTTGATACACGAGTCAAGCTTTTTACCAGAAAGGGCACCTGCAAACGAACATTCAATATATATAGTTTCAATATATTTAGTCTTGGAAATCAAGGTGATCTCATCTTTCAATTCCGAGATCACAGGTTCGATTCCTGGATTCAGCGTTACACCTGAGGAGAGTTGGTTAAGTTTCTTCCTTGATTCGAGGTTTTTTTTTTTCAAATTTTCCGGTTTTCCTTCCTCCCAAAAACCTAACAAGCTAAGTTCCATTGATCTGTGAGTTAGCTATGCTCTGACTTAGATCAGCCCAAAGGTTGTTTCAGGGTTCGATAAAATTTAAAGGTCATAGATATAGTGCATTTCGTACTTTTACGACTCAATATCTGACGTTACTCACCATCCAATGTAACATTGGCACAAGTTCTCGTGTGAAACTGCTTGCTTGATCAACAGATCCACCTGGGATGGTACTTCAAGGGTGGTGTTGCGCTTAGCAAAATCCCCACCTGTGAAAAGATCGAGAAATGGTTATAAAAGTTATGATGATGACGGCGATGATGATGATGATAGTGATAATGATGATTCGATGATGATGATAATGATGATTTGATGATGATGATGATGATGGTGATGATGATGGTGATGATGATGATGATAGTGATAATGATGATTCGATGATGATGATAATGATGATTCGATGATGACGATGATGATGATGATGATGGTGATGATGGTGATGATGATGGTGATGGTGATGGTGATGGTGATGGTGATGGTGATGGTGATGGTGATGGTGATGGTGATGGTGATGGTGATGGTGATGGTGATGATGATGATGATGGTGGTGGTGATGATGATGATGGTGATGATGATGATGATGATGATGATTATTCGATGATGATGATGGTGATGATTCTTCGGAATTCCAGCCAGCTCACCAGTTAACTTGTCTCTCACACGAGTAATAATATCCAGTGCTTTCTTGTTTAAAGCCTCAGGTTTATGAGAATTTTCATCCTCTGAGTTAAAACAAAAACAAAAAAGTTAGCTCTCATGCGAATACACCTCTTAACCTTGAGCGTAATGTTTTCCCATTATGAAATTCTTCGTTTCAGTCGTATTCATATTCATGTGTCTTCTCATTCGCAACCGTTAAACAAAGAAATGATACTCTAGGGAATGACACATGGTCTGAAATAGGTAAAAAAACATTGAAAAAGTAAAGAGGTCTGTTGTAAATGTTCTACAAGCTCCACAAATACTCTTAGTCTATAAGGATTTGATAATGTTGGTTTGCGTATGATGATGGAATATAAAATGTATATGTGATCGTCTGAGCCCCAGATGGGAATCGAACCCACGACCCTCCGTATGCTAGTCGGACGCTCTACCACTGAGCTGCTGGAGACTCTAATGACGAGTAGGTCGTTAATGTGGGTATAAGGATTTGTTATTTCACACTAACCTATAGAATGAAGAGGATCTGCTTTCTTGTTGGTTGGCTTGTCACGACTGACCTCAACTCCTTCTAACATGTCTGTTAAAAATCATAAAACATTTGTAAGACTTTATTGATGTCGATGTGACAGCAACTGATATTGACGCTAACTACCGTTTCTACGTCCCACATGCTCAACACATTCACCACTTTCCATACATCGGTTCATTGGTCAAAGCATGCAATTGAGGCTGCGAGGGTCGTATTTGAATAATCCTTTGAAAACTACCTTGCAGCCTCGATTGAATGCTTTGTCTGTGACCAGTGAACCGACGTACCGAAAATGGTGAATTAGCTAGAATATCTCAAAATTTAAAACTTTGATCGCGGAAAATTGGTTATAAATAGACCTTTTCAGCTTCGTTGTTTGTTGTGCCCATTTCAGACCATGGGAAGCTGATTCTTTCATGTGTTAATATTTTAACAAAAGAACATTTCTCAAGGGAATGTCATGTGGTCTGAAATGGGCAATTTGCATACGAAGCTAAAAAGGTCTATTGTTTCAATTGTTTGCTCTGCGAAAACAAAATATAATTGTCTCGTAATCCAAGAGTACTCTTTAAAACAGATTGTTGTGTGAAGTTGACAGTGTAGTTGTTTTTTGGACAAGATTTTAATTCCACTGAGAAAACTGTAGCCTCCTTTGCAGACGTTCTTAGGGTCGTCACGTCGTCACGCAACGTTTCTCTCCCCACTAACGTCGTTCGTGGGGAGAGAAGTATTGCGTGACGACCCTAAGAGCGTCTGCGTAGGAGATGGTTCGCTATTCTCAGAGGGGAATCAATGGATGGCATAAAGAGTGTATACAATAGGTAACCATGATATTTTTATTTTTCGTTCTTTTTACCTTCAGCAGATTCTGACATGGTGTCCGAACGACCTTTGGAACGCTTGATCTTAGGAGCAGCTAAAAAAATTATCAAAAATATACATTTTAAAACAACTATTCTCATAAATTATTTCCATATTCTTTACTCTATGGATGCTCAACACTCCACGTAAAAATGATAGGTGCCTGGGGCTGGGAATGACAATTATGCCACGACAAGAAATTGTGCATATTCGGCTTATACATACCGTTGTCCATAAGCCTCCAGTTGAGTAAGGGATCATAGACAAAGGCTTCCAGTACTGCCATCAGGCTGTCTTTGTGTTCACGCAGGGTTCGCATCACGCTCTCGCACGTCAGGCGGTAGTTGCCGTCGATTCCTGTCACCTGGATGGAAGTGATGAGAAGAGGAGGGTTAATAACGTGTCACGAGGACAGAACAGAAGAGAACAGAAGAGAACAGAAGAGAACAGAACAAAAGAGAACACAAGAGAAGAGAACAGAACAGAAGAGAACAGAACACAACAGAAGAGAAGAGAAGAATGAGAAGAGAAGAAAAGAGAAGAGAAGAGAACAGAACACAAGAGAAGAGAAGAGAAGAGAAGAGAAGAGAAGAGAAGAGAAGAGAAGAGGGTGATAGCGCAATTGCTAGTGACTTACCTCCATTGCATTAGTCAACATTCTAGTTAATCTAAAAGGAATCTTCTCAGGGAATTTTTCTCTAGTCATCGCAACCTGTGGAACAAATCATAGCACTCAATAAACAAACAATACACAACGATAACAAGCTCATGTTCAAGGGTCGGGTATTCGACGAGCAGCGTACTAACCTCAAAACAATCCCCAAAATCAATGTGTAGAATACGACCACTCAGTCGGTCCAACATCAGGTTAGATGGATGCCTAAAAACACAAAATACATATAATATAACATAGGTTTCCGATAAGGGAAAGATTACCAAAAATTATGAGTTAGTTTTCAAATGGATGACAAATGAATGGGCTCATTCCTGATGATAATAATAATGATGTGATGGTGACTGACTGACTGACTGACTGACCGACTGACCAACTGACCAAATGACTGAATGAAGGAATGACTGACTGACTGACTGACTGACTGACTGATGACTGACTGACTGACTGACTGACTGACTGACTGACTGACTGACTGATGACTGACTGACTGACTGACTGACTGATGACTGACTGACTGATGACTGACTGACTGACTGACTGACTGACTGACCTACTGACTGACTGACTGACTGACTGACTGACTGACTGACTGACTGACTGACTGACTGACTGACTGACTGACTGACTGACTGACTGACTGACTGACTGACTGACTGACTGACT
The DNA here is from genome assembly GCA_964019055.1 of Anthopleura xanthogrammica. Classification (NCBI taxonomy): domain Eukaryota; kingdom Metazoa; phylum Cnidaria; class Anthozoa; order Actiniaria; family Actiniidae; genus Anthopleura; species Anthopleura xanthogrammica. The sequence continues at coordinate 8,742,818 of OZ025224.1, forward strand.
GACTGACTGACTGACTGACTGACTGACTGACTGACTGACTGACTGACTGACTGACTGACTGACTGATGACTGACTGACTGACTGACTGACTGACTGATGGCTGACTGTCTGACTGACAAACGTACCTGTCTCCAAGACCGAGGACATACCCCACCATAGACATGACAGCAAGAGATCTTGTGTAGTTAGTGCGACGATCAAACCAAACCTGTAAGACATCAGTTAACCAGTCATGAGGGATATCAAGGCTTTGACTGTAAAGGCCGTGTCACATGCTACGAATGCTCATGCAACTTGCTTGTCTCGCGAAAAAAAAAAAAGCCTAAAAAGGTCTATAGAGTGCACTTTAGGTATCTTATTCACACAAACCTCAGAGCTTGGGCTCTTAAGCCACAGTAGTTTCGCCAAGTCATCACCGTTAGTGTTAGACAAGGCATGTTCAAATACCTCGACTTTCTCCATCAAGGTGAGGTGGTCATAATCAGGAGCCATCTGGGATAAATGAAACGATATCAGATGAAAAATTGAAGAAAAAAAAAAAAAAAAAAAAAAAAAAAAACACGATAAGGGAAAATGTTCCCCAATTGAAAAAAACCGGACAAAATAATCTCATTTTTTTCATTTATCTTTTCTATTCCTTCCACTATCTTAGGAAAAGAGTAACAACAACAACAACAACAACAACAACAACAACAACAACAACAACAACAACAACAACAACAACAACAACAACAACAACAACAACAACAACAACAACAACAACAAAATAAAAAAATAAATATAATGACGCAAGAGCAGAACCTAAACATGCTAAAAGAAGTTGTCTGTAATATCGAAACCGGGACCGGAAGTGAATGGAAGTGTACTTACCCTGAGCATAATACGGTGTTCAATATTCAAAAGAATCTTTTTCTTTTCTCGGTAATCCCTTATAAGGGCATGTAATGTATCACAATGCGGGACCCAGCCAATCAGACCAGAGTTGGTGGAGAGAGGAATGACAGCATATCGTTGAATACTGTAAAGAAAAAGACGATGAGTTATCAATACGTGCGGGCTACCTGTTTCAGCCCAACACCACAGGGAGCCCAGGCCGAGAGAAATTGTTCAGGGTTAGCCTCCATTTTGTGTAGAATATTCATGTGTTCTGGTGGTCAGTAGAATTTCAAAGTGTTTGTATTGTTGAAGTTGTGCATTCTTTATTTTACTGTTGATATTTGTGAACATTTCGGCGCTGAAATGAGTCTGAGTAAATGAGTCTGTAATCAAGGAGGGCAGCGGTAGGGTTTATTAGGTGGTAGTTTCGTACCTTAGATGTCTCTTGGACGTTTCTCTGTCACTTGATAACAACGTGTTGACGAGACCAAACAGTTGCATCACACGTTCATCTTGACGCAAGTCCTCGTGTCCTTTGAGAAGGAACATGAACTCTGACCCATTACTCCCTGAGAAACAAATGAAAAAATGAATGAAAAATGAATGAAAAATGATGGAAACATGAGTGAATATAATGGCTCCAATTTGACTACGAAAAACCGGCGCAGTACGTGAAGTTCAGCAAAAAAGTGCTTGAGGACGACTCTTGGGGACAAAATAGACGCCATCTTGGAAATACGTCCCCTAAAACAGTCCCACAATGCACTGCAATGCAAACTCACCCCAGCTTTTTCCTCAACTTCGAAATGGCTAATATAAAGTTTTCAAGTAGGTTTTTAGGAAGTGAAACAGGAAGACCGTGTCCAAGTCCCGCAAGGGATCACGGGACATGTAGTATTTTCTTACCTGTGATACAGAGTTTTCGAGGTCTTTGTTTAGAGGTGATGACGTTAAGCGATGAATGAACGTGGCGAATGTGTATGACAGGTTTGTGTGGCTCGTACGTCCCTGGTACGGCTAGCTCAAGATCACGTGACATCAGGAGTTTGGGAGACACGTACTGCAACTCGAGTGACGTCAGCTGTAAATAAAAAATATCGCTTTTTTTAGTACTGTTATTTTGGTATGTGGAAATGAGGGAATCCACCTTAAATAAATAACTTGCTGGAGATCCAATTGAGGGCGAGGTCATGGAAGAAACACGACATAGGAAACACGGAATAGGTCACCCGCATTGCTACCACTACTAGAATCCCTTGCACACTTTCTTTTGTTCAGTTAATTAGCACCAATTGTCTCACTATTCTCATGAGGAAATACAAATTTGAATATAAAAGAAAATTCGTGAAGCATCTTGGTAGTGCCGTAGTTGGTATGCAATTATTTCCAAAACAAGAAAACAGTTGGTGGATGGGTGATATTACAAAAAAACACTAGCTAAAGTTGTTCTGTTAAACTCAACCAAGATGGCGGACACAAAGACCTGGAATCACTTTAGTGACTGCGCATGAGCCAACACAGCGAGTGCATGGACGTTAACCCTGTACCTGAGGTAGTTGTTTGGATATCCTTCTGAATACCATGTAGTACAGGTCCCATGCCTGAGTCAGATCCTTGACGTTGTTTGACTTCTGATATCTACGGCACCATTCTTGGGCTTCCATCAGATCACGGCCATACGCCTGTGTATGAAATGTATATGTGATCGTACCATACTAAATGGACTCAGAAAAAATTCTGAGTCCCAGATAAGAATCGAACCCACGACCCTCCGTATGCTAGTCGGACGCTCTACCACTGAGCTGCTGGAGACTCTAATGGCGAGTAGGTCGTTAATGTAGGTGTATCATATCAAAATGAAATAGAATATGAATTGATTTCAAGATAATAACTATATCATATATCGTGACTGAAACATTAAGGAAGCGTATACAATGTGATGTTCTGTCGCTAATTTATGCGTCTAAAACTCTGAGGAGACCCAGATTTTCGAACCCTAAAGACCGATTTACACGGTACAACTTTTGCTTACAACTGTCGCATGCAACCCTACAACTGTTGTGTACGACAAGAAGAAAGTTGTAGCAAGTTGTAGGGTTATTTACACGACGCATTTTGTGTTGTAAGCGTGGTGTAAGCAGATTGCATGCGACAGTTGTAAGCAAAAGTTATACCGCGTAAATTGGTCTTAAGACCGTCAGACCCCAGACTTTCAAGTCTTAAGACCTTTAGACCACGAGGTCCATAGAACCCCAACCTTCATGTCAGGCCCCAGACTTCCAGACCCCTAGACTTTCAGAAGCAAAGACCGTCCTTCTTTCTTTGCTTCACTCTTGCCGTCATTGCAAGCTCAGCCCATTAGAAGGGTGTATTTGTCCCAGTACTGACCTTCGTATGGGACCTGTGTCCTGTTGGTTAGACCCTCAACCAATCGAGCAGCACATAGTATAATTTTTTTTTTTTCATTTTCGGTTCATTTTCTTGTAGCTGTAATTCGTACTGTAAGTTTGTATTTTGATATTTATGTATTTATGCTCTCGTGGTTGTGAAGTTAATAAATAAAATAAATAAATAGATAAATAAATACTAACCTGATTGAAGGAAGTTTCCTTCAGTGTCTGAGGTCCTCGTTCCATCATCTGGTGTAGAGGTTCCAGTACAGCAAACATGCCCTTCACGTTACCTTCACCAAAATACAACCGTGATGCTTCCTCTAATCCCTCGTGCCATAACTCGTGCCACAGGATAGCCACTCGAATGAGTTCTTCGCTCACCTAAAAAATGAACCATGCTGGAGTAAGTAGTGCGCTTATAAAATGATGAATGTGTAGGGAGGTAATGTGAGCTCTCTCCTCATCTCTTGGATCTCAGGTTTGATTCCTGGACCCGGCATCACATGTGAGTAGAGTTTGTTAGGTCTCTCCCTTGATTGGAGGGTTTTTCTCCGGGTTCTCTGCTTTCCTCCCTCCACAAAACACAACACGCTAAATTCCAATTCGATCTGTGAGTTTGCAGTGCCCTGACTTACATCAGCCCAGAGGTTGTTTCAGGGTTCCATCTGTGAGTTAGCCATGCCCTGATTTAGATCAGCCCAGAGGTTGTTTCAGGATTCTATCTGCGAGTTAGCCATGCATGCCCTGACAGCCCAGAGGTTGCACAGAGTTTGTAAAAATGTTTGCGGTTTTCATATAATATGAAGTTCGAACTTAGTCCTAGTCTTATAGTTTATATTCAGGGCTGTAAGTTAGCACAGTTTGTTTTACGCTTCCAATTTTATGCAAAGATATTTTGGAAAGGGGGATTACTGTCTAAAGTAGGCATGGTTCTGCACATTCTCTTACCATTATTGCTTGTTGTACTAGTTGTTGGCTGTGTTCACACATGTTCTTTAGGATCTGATTGGCTGCATTGTGACGCGCACTGCTGGCTGACTTAGATGCCACGGTGAGGGGATAGATAAGAGCCTGGGAAGAAAAGGGTATGTCATATTAGTGTTCATCACCAATAGCACCACTATCAAGTACACCATCATCATCATCTTTATCATTATCACCATCATCGAACAAATCATCATCATCATCATCATCAACACCATCATCATCATCATCAAACATCATCATCATCGTCATCATCACCACCATCATCATCATCGTCGTCGTCGTCGTCGTCATCATCATCATCATCATCATCATCATCATCATCACCATCATGATCATCATCATCCATTCTCACCTGTGGATGTTGTTTACCAATATCAGTCAACAGTTGATGAATAAGCCTTCCAACCAGCTGTCTAGGTGTATCAATCCTGGCTATCAGTTGTGGTATCACCTGCAACCACGTATCTATCTGGATAGTCTTGATCCCTTCCACCAACGACTCGTACACTTCTGACTGATGACCGTAGTCGAACCACAATGTAAGCAGCCTGAGCGTGTCTTGAAGGGAGTTACCGCTGGAAAGGGCGATGGATTTAAAGAATCCATGTACTGCAGGAACAGCGTAGGTGATCACAGGATTCACGGTCTAAAAACAGATTAGCTGCGTTTTAGTGACAATCACAAGTGACAATATAGTCGAACCTCTACACAACGGCCGTTGTAGAGAGGTGACCGTTGTAGAGAGGTGGCCGTTGTAGAGAGGTGACCGTTGTAGAGAGGTGACCGTTGTGGAGAGGTCTTAGCTACAGTATATGTGTGAATTCATTGTATAGTCGAACCTCCACTAACGGCCACCTCACCACAACGGCCAAGGAATCTAGTCCCGATTACCAATTTAAACTTGCCCTCCTCAAGTTCAATAACCATTGAAGGCCATCACTCCCCCCCCCCCCCCTCTACCACAGGAGACTTGTCTATTGCACCAGGGACACCCACCCCCCGTTATATTCACACCTTGGGAGATGGTGGTGGTGTCAAAGGTGTTGTAGAGTTCACACCATTCTTTTCTTGTCCTTGTTGATTCTGGTAGTACAACACTGCCTCAAAGTTATTGAAGGCCCAAGAGTGCCACGCCTGTGAAGAACAACAAAAAACCCTGTGATTCTAAATAAATTAACAAGTAAAGAAATAAGATCACATTGTGAATGGAAAAGCGCGGGAATCTTGCTCCACCGCGGACACGATACATAGAGCATATCGTATATCGTATGAGTGTGTAAAGTCACGGTTACGGCGCGGCACCAAATGTCGAATGTTTCCATACACGGCACGGCACTGACACGGTCACGGCAAGGTGTGGTTCGTGCCATAAGTTTTTCATAGTCATACGAAAACTGCTCTATAAGGGACCTCAAACGTCGTCAAATATTGATGACGCGGAAGCCAAAATGATGGCGCGAGCAAGTTTTTAAAACGGATTTTGGTGCGCGCATCGTCGTTCTTGGCTTCCCCGTCCTCACCAGAACGTCAGTTGGTGCTCTTTCACGTCCTAGAGTGAACAGCAACGCCGAGGACGACAACGCGCGCACCAAAAATGGTCACATGTTTGGATTCAGCCACAGTCATTCGTTTCTGTATGCTACGGATATTTATCGAAGTCACTCGGGAACAAGTCGGAAAGGCATCGTAGCCTAATCGGCGATGTAAATACCTTGTAACAGTTTCTGTCATTTTCGGTTGCAGCTGAGTAGTACTGTAGAATCTGAGTCATGGTGTTGTCCGTGAAGCCTTGAAGAGATGACATCCAGTCGCCTAGCTTGAGATAGCACCTACGGCAACAAACAAACACACACACAAAACATCAAATGTTATTGATAATTTGAAACAATCTATGGGCTAATCTCAGTCATCACCACCATCCTCATCGCCAACATCATCATAATCACCATCATCACAACCATCATTATCATCATTATCACCAACACCATCATCACCATCATTACCAACATCATCATTACCATCATCATCATCACCATTATCATCATCATCACCATCATCACAACCATCATCATCATCATCATCAACATCATTATCAACATCATCACCAACATCACCATCATCACCATCATCATTATCATAGCATTTCGTACCTCGCTACTAGTTTCAAGAGTTCTTCTCGTTTGTTGTCATCATCAGTTGGAGACAGCGACTGCAAGGCTTGTTGGTGAAGAGTCGTGTGGACAAACCGCTGAAGGTGTTGGAATGCATCTTCCTGGAAAACAAGCAGTGACAAAAAAAAAAAGATTTACAAATTCCTCTTGATAGAAATGGATGGGAAACTAGGCGCTAACCAGGTACTGTACAACGCATCTGGGTAGGCAGGAATCGGTTACACTATGGCGAATTACGTGCAAAAATTTATAAAAAGTTTTAATATTTTTTTACATTTTTTAACACACACACACACAAAAGAAATAAAATAAAATAAAATAAAATAAAAGGAAAGGAAAGGAAAGGAAAGAAAGTTGAGTATGTATAAAGTCACCCTTCCAGAATGTACAAGTGGTACACAAACCATCCATTCGGAAATTCCGACCGGGAAAAGAGAGCTACCTTTTCAGATGATCCGATAACTTCAGGAGTTTTCTAGCTGGTCCAAACAAAATAGTGTTTTGCCTTTAGGTAAGGGTTGATCAAGGTGGATCATTCCCAGTAACATCACAAGTGTCTTATGACTATGAACTCACCTTTTGTCCTTCTCTCCACATATGCTTCATGTATGCAAACGTTACTTGTGGGTAGGTGGTGGGTAAGGGTTGATCAGGGTGTTTAGATGGATCACTACCCAGTAACATCACAAGTGTCTTGTGACTGAGTGCCAAACGTCCACTCTTACGGCATAGACTAGAATACTTGAGCCATGACTGCATGTCCTCTTGTGGGGTAAGGACCAAGGACCGTACCTGGAGAATCTTCTGCCAGTCTTCAACCACACGCTGACAGCCCTGTATAAGAGAATATGTATATGAGTTTGAAACGTCACGGCACGGAGCTGATGACCTTCGTGGAACCAATCAGAAGGCGCGAAATTACTGTTCATCCAATCAAAATGCTTGGATATAGAAGCGTCACAGTTACGGCACGAAAAGTTAGTACCGAGTGTTTTTCACATTTTGAGTGGATTTCGTGTGAATGTGTAACATCACACACGCTTTACCGTTACGGCATATCACGTCAAGGTACCGTCACGGTCACGGCACCACAAGTCAGTACCGAGCGGTTTTCACATTTTAATGGATTTCGTATGAATGTGTAACATCACGCACGCGTTACCGTCACGGCATATCATGTCACGGTACTGTCACGGTCACGGCACGACAAGTCAGTACCGTGCGTTTTTTAACATTTTAGTGGATTTTGTATGAATGTGAAACCGCGCATGTGCTACCGTCACGGCACGGAGCGGACGACCTCCATTGAGCCAGTCACAAAGCGCAACATCACTGCTTATCCAATCAGAATGCTCGGACAGGGTACCGTCACGGTCACGGTCTTGTACGTCCATAACCGTTAATTTTTCATAGGCATAACTCTTATTAAATATTCAAAGAATATTATATCTATGATTTATTTTACCTGGAGCCTGTTCCACCAGGTTCGTTTGATGGATTCACGTCGTTCTGGAATCAATTTGTATTGAATAATCTCTTCTAGTTCTGATAACATCTGCACCGTTACCATGGCCTGATGGGATAGAATAGGTTATCATTAGGAAATATTCATTAAGGCTGTTTTCACGTACGCGGTTTCATTTGAAGCCATGTTATTTCCTACTCGGTTACACGTTGCGTTTACACGACATCCATTGAATATGTAATGAAACCGTGACGTTTTGAAAACGCTGTCGAGACTAATACTTCACACCGTTTTCGTGTAAACCCTCTGAAGCCGTATCATTTTCAACCCGGCATTTATTTTCATGGAACCGGGCCTAACTTGATGATCATGGGTTACTTACCCCATAGGCGCGGTTATAGCTCTCTCCTGCTCTAGCAGTCAGTTCTGTGTCCAGGATATCACGTGCGGCATCGATACACTGAAATGAAACAACACGTTTAAAAAGATCAAATAGAAGAAAAAGAAAGTAAAGTGAAGGGAAGAAAATGGCCGAGAGGAGAGAAGAGAAAACAATAGAAGAAAAAAAAGGGAAGGATTTGGTACAGGAAAAGAAGTGAAAGAAAGTGAAAGAAAGGTGTAGGAAAGGAAGATAGAAGAGAAGAGGATAGAAGACGAAAGTACTTACAGCCTGAGTTTGTTGGAAGTGATCATGGTGTAAGTTTAATGCAGCACGGTAGAACGCTCTTTCCTGGGTCTCTCTTGGTATCATACAAGTGTATTCCTCCATACTGTCCCAATTATCTGTTCAAGATAAACGAACAAGTATTACAACTATAGAAAAACAAATGTCAAAAGCAGACAGCACAGACTTTGCCATAGATAGCGAGCATGGTGCATTGTGGTCTAGCTTGGGTAAAGACATATTTTGTTCATGCCTATAAGGTGTTGTTTGTACCACAGGTAGCCCAATCACTCTACTTAGGCAGCTTTGCAAAGGTTTCACTGGGAAAACGGGAATCGTAATAATTTTGTAAATTCTGGATAAAATGACCTCAAACTAGCACAGTGTGTTTTGGTTTGTACCCAAGCTAGACCACAGTACATCCTGTTTATCGAACTCAGAAAAGGCCTATGAAACAAAAAAATAATAATTTTTTTATCATAAAAATCAAGGAACGTTCTTCTAAAACCACCACATGGTTTAACAGCAGCAATTCAAAGCGAGGCTATGGGACATTGATCACTACTGATTACACAACATTGTCAATTGATTACGTCATTTCCTCTTACCCAGTCCCCACGCAGCTGCAGCCGCCATTCTCGCCATGTTCTTTCTTATCTCATCACTGACGCTTGGCCATTGCTCGCATGCTACTTGGTGCAATTCACCCCTGAAAAAAATATTTGACTTTTAGGATCCAAGGATAGTGTAGTGGTAATGCATTGCCTCTCAACTCTGGAGTCTCAGGTTTGATTCCTGGACTCGGCATCACATGTGAGTAGAGTTTGTTAGGTCTCTCCCAATTGAATTGGGATTTTTCTCCTTAATGTGATTCACTAACAGGAGAAACGGAATCTTGAACTTGGAATGGATCAAAAAGTTTGTCCAACCAAATAGAGGCTTTGCACCATCACGTGATGGCAGCCATGACAGGAGGCAGGCACAATTGAATCTGGTCTAATCTGATTTCCATGAGAAAGAATTCGATTTCCCAGAGGAAAAAGACTCCCTCGTTGTACCTCCTGTCATGGCTGCCATCGCGTGATGGTGCAAAGCCTCTATTGAGTATGTGAGTTAGCTGTGCCTCCTGAGTTGTTTCAGGGTTCGATAAAAGTTAGGCTACTTATCAGGATATTAACACCAGTTTTCAGTACAAACTGAGGGTATAAGAGCCCACTAAAATGTTCCCACCTACCATTCTCCAAGGGCTTCCATACATCTCATTTTCCCTAGTATTAACGCCATGTCATCAGGATCCTGGTCCAGTTTCTTCTTGTACGCAGCCAAGGCGTTTTCCCAGTCATGAAGCTTCTCATACCAACGTTCTCGGATTTCCTAAAACAAAAACCACAGTAAAAACGTTTTAAAAACCCTCAGCAAAGAAAAACTTATTCAAATCTAATATGGAATCTCAGCAGCTCAACTATAAAAAAAGAAAGACTACCCATTCACCATTCCCATTCTTACGTCTTGATACCACTACTATTTGAATCCTCTTCGAATTCTTTTTCTTATTCTAATGTTTGAACTCCTTTGGGAGTCGCAAGATGATAGTGTTAATTAGGCCAACAAAAGGAACTACGAAAAGGATTCTGGTAGTAAAGGTATCAAGCATAATAAGGGGAATCGAGAATTCTGGCCAGTTGCCAGCTTTGATCTGTGGGGCTTCCCTACACTTGGCGAAGTTTATAAATTAAACAAAATAGAAAAAGCATTATCCCATTGTGTATTTCATCCATTTATTCATTCATCCATTCATTCATCCATCCATCCATTCATTCATTCATTCATCAGAGTTTGAACGACTAGCTTACCACATCAGCTCCATGTTTGTTGGTAGCATAGACCAGGACACCATGAGCTGCCTCGGGTTGCTGTAGTTTATTGTTGATGCTAAATAAAGAAAGATACTTGTATCGTTAATAAATTCCTTAGTAATGTGTCGTTCTCGTCTCAGTGTTGATACTGTTGATGATAATGATGATGATGACAATGTGGATGTCACATTTAAGTTGAGTTATTTTGATGCTGATAATGAGGATGGTTGGGATATTGTTAGTTGATGATGTGGTTGATGATAATGATGGGATGATGATGATGATGGTGATGATGATGATGATGATGCTGCTGCTGCTGTTGATGATGCTGCTGCTGTTGATGATGATTGTGATAAACAGCAGCTCTTGTTGCTGCTGTTGATAATGACAATAAGGATGATGATGATAACCATGGTAATGCTGCTCCTGCTGCTCCTGCTGCTGCTGATGTTGAATGATGATGATGCGTGATTATAATTATCCTTCACAGTATAGTAGTTCCCTATCCATCATACCTGATAAGAGCTTCTAATGTTTCAGTATTAGGCAAACGATGGAATTCCTCTTCTTTGTAATGCAACGCTTTAGCGTATGCTCGACATTTTGATGCTTGTTCACCGAGAAGAACGCTGCTCAGTGGTAGAGCGCCCTGAAAATAACCCATCGAAATATTCAGTTCAGTTATTTATCTAGCTTTAACAGTGACACAGCAAGTCCTACAGTTGGAGCGAGCGTGCAGACTCTGGTGTAAACTTTCCCGCAAATTCCACACTTCTTTACCTTGGGCGTAATGTTTTCCCATTTCAGACCACGTGCCATTCTCTTGAGAATAAGATTCTTTGTTTGAGTTGTATCCATATTCATGTGTCTTCTCATGTGCAACCGTTAAACAAAGAAATGATACTCTAGGGAATGACACGTGGTATGAAATGGGAAAACATTACACCCAAGATAAAGAGGGCTATACATTCTTCAGAGAGATGTTCTTTGTGTAGGAACCATTACCTTGTCTGTGTGTTCTAAGAACTCCGCCAGGTTAAGAAGCGTTTGTGTTATCTCCGGGATCTGACTCTTTAGGGCCAGTTCTAGGTTACGAACAAGTTCGTTCTGTGGGTTATAAACAAACATAATGTGAACAGGAACTCCCTGTTAGTCATACATCGTCATTCATCTTCATCACCACCTTCATCACCATCATCATCAATAATTATCACCATCATCATCACCATCGTCATCATCATCACCATCACCATTATCATCATCACCATCGTCATCATCATCACCATCATCATCATTATTATCGCCATCATCATCATCGTTATCACCATCTTCATCACCATCATCATCATTATTATCACCATCATCATCATCGTTATCACCATCTTCATCACCATCATCACCATCATCATCACCATCATCATCATCACCATCATCATCATTATCACCATCATCATCATCATCATTATTATCACCATCATCACCATCACCACCATCATCACCACCATCATCACCATTATTATCACCATCATCATCATCATTATCATCATTATTATCACCATCTTCATCACCACCATCATCATTATCACAATCATCATCACCATCATCATCACCATCATCATTATTATCACCATCATCATCATCATTATCATCATTATCACCATCTTCATCACCACCATCATCATTATCACAATCATCATCACCATCATCATCACCATCATCATCATTATTATCACCATCATCATCATCATTATCATCATTATTATCACCATCTTCATCACCACCATCATCATTATCACAATCATCATCACCATCATCATCACCATCATCATCATTATTATCACCATCATCACCATCACCACCATCATCACCACCATCACCATCATTATCATCATCAACACTATAATCAACAAATCAATATAATCGCTATCATCATCGAAATCATCTTCACCATCATCGTCATTAATCGCACCACCAACATCATCACCACCATCATATTCCATGTGCCATCACAAAACACTACATTCTAACTTAGTTGCTAACCTGTAATTCTTCAGGCAGTTCTGACCAACAAGAAACAAACGCAGCGTTAAAGAGATCCCTAGGATAACACAACATCATTCATGTCAGTATACAGGAACTACGATCAAGAAAGATACGGCATGTCGTACCGTTTACAAATTCTATATTAGTTGTGGTTGAGTTACCTTGCTAGGGGAGGGTAGGTCTGTGCCGTGGCCCAACAAGATCTCAGTGCAGGAGATGGTGATTCTTTGAGTAGTTCAACACTCAGTCTTCTGAGCCACTCCATCCAGTCATCTTTAGACACGCATCGTGCAGCATCCCAGGCCTGAAGATAAACAAGCACAAGGTATAAACATGCTTCATAACATATCATACTAGGGTACAACAACAACAGGAGGAACAACAACAACCAAAGTTACAACAGTAACAAGAACAACAACAGCAGTCACAGCAACAACAGTAACAACAACAACAGCAACAACAACAGCAGCAGCAACAGCAATAGCAGCACCAACAACAGCAGCAGCAACAACAGCAACAACAACAGCAGCAACAACAGCCACGTCATGTTCAGACCACTGTTTAAATTTAAAGACACATGCAAGCATTTGTATTTTTGATCCCATTACCTTAGACAAGCTGTCTGGTTTGAAGGCCAGTTTCTTGATGCTTGCAGCTTCTATCGCAGCTGTTGTAGCATCATCAGCAAAGTTACCTTTTCCAGCCTTCTGTCTGTGCAACAATGGGTCATTCTCCCAGTCCAACACGAATGGACTCTACAACAAAACAAAATACAGTAGACCTCTTGTGAGATATCGAACATAGTGCATTCTGGTCTAGCTTGGGTAAGGAGAAGCCATTGTACTAATCAACAAGAGACAATATGAATGAATGACTTAAAGGGCCACTTGGATGAAGACGCCCCAATTTTTGAAAGTCCGAATAATTCAAGTATTTGAGGATAATATGACTCAATTATGGTTATGAAAAAACTTGCAGTTGAGATATTTTAGTTTAAAAGCTGAAAAAATAGGGTTGAGTAAATGACATCACTGACAATTTTGATGCTTGAAAAAATTGATAATTTTTATCTGTCACTATTGACTGTGAAGAAAATATGTTGCTTGGCTACTTTACGGTCTTACGGTCCACGATCTCAGTTACCATGACAACAATGGGCTGTTAATGTATACCTTAACAATCTTGCATATCAGGACATCATATCGTTGGTGTTGAATTCTTTGCTTCACCAAGACCTGGAGTAAAAATACAATTAAATTATTCAATAAAGAAAAGCATCAAGAGGGTCAAGAGGTTTGTTATGACTGTTCTCAAACCAACCACATTGGTTGGATAAGCAGTGAGCTCCCGCACTGTGACTGGTTCAATCAATATTGTCACCTTACCACTTACCATACCATTACTGTGACGTGCACATGTCATCACGCCCACATGTTCCTCCTTCTCCCAACTCCACCCTAAACATGCCCCTCACTCTCCCAATCCTATCCTCTTACCTTGTTTACTGTAGGAGTAAAGGTAGAATATATCAGCTGGAAAACCAGGGAGAACAAGGTATCCATGGCTGTCACATGCCCCCTGACTCTCCCACACCCACATGCACAGCTCCCACTCCACACCCTACCCCCCAAGAGCCTCACCTTGTTTACTGTAGGAATAAAGGTGGAATATCTCTTGCCCAGCTGGAAGACCAGTGATGACAAGGTGTCCATGGCTGTCATTCGCAGGTCAGGACACTTGTCTAGTGTTCTAACTATCGGGTGTATGATCCTAGAGGCAAAGTCTGTCAGGTCTAGAGACTCGCTCAGACGGTCTAGGGTCTCGAGGGCACACCTGTTACAATATAGAGGTAAATATAGCCAAGTTTAGGATATTGATATTGAAAAATATTAATCATGATGATGATGTCACGATGATTATGATGTCATGATGATGATGTCATGATGTTGGTAATGATGTCATGGTGTCATGATGATGATGTCATGATGATGATGGTGATGCCATGATGATGATGTCATGATGATGATGCCATGATGATGATGGTGATGCCATGATGATGATGTCATGATGATGCCATGATGATGATGATGATGTCATGATGATGCCATGATGAAGATGATGATGTCATGATGATGATGATGATGTCATGATGATGATGTCATGAATGTGATGGTGATGGTGATGATGTCATGAATGTGATGGTGATGGTGATGGTGATGATGATGATGTCATGATGATTGTTATGATGTCATGATGATAATGATGTCATGATGGTGGTGGTGGATAAATGATGACAATAATGATGACAGTGATGTTACTGAGGTGGTAATCAATGATCATTCATAATGTTTATGATGATTGATGTCGGTTGACTATGGTGATGATGATGATGCCAGTAATTATAGCATATCCAAATCAATGCTGAGCACAGTGCAGGGAATCAAGTAATCAAATCCACTTACTTTCTAACAGTCAATGGTATGTCATCAGAGTCAAAGAGTCGTACAACAGGAGGAACAAGAAGGTGAAGGTAATCATCCAGGCTGGAACCAAACATCTGAAGCGCATTCAACAGCTAACAAGAGACACACAGACAAACGGGCATCTCAGTAAAGTATCTTCATGCTTCCAAAGTTATATGTCAAACTTTATCGAATCCTGAATCAACCTCTAGGCTGATCTAAGTCAGGATATGACTAACTCCCAGATCAAATTGGAATTTAGGATGTTAGGTTTTGCAGAGGGTTGAAAACAGGAGACCTCAGAGAAAACCCCTTGAATCAAAGGAGAGACAACTCTACTCGCCTGTGATGCAGAGTCTAGGAATCGAACCCGATACCCGAGATGAGAGGTGAGTACAACCATTACACCACCCATCAATAATGTTTATTTATCAATATTGGTCGTCTTACCTTGGTAGTGACACTTCGCTGTACACTGTTATCATGCATAAAGACTTTCAGAATCTGAGGTATGATCTGAGGCAAGTAGTTCTGCAGATGAACAATCAAAAATAAAAAAAAGTACATTACTTGCTGTTATATAATGCAAAAACTGTTGAGCAATTTGGGGTAAAAAGACCAAATATTTTTTCTCTTAAAAGAAACCATAACTAGACCTTCAAACCCGAGAACCCAGAGATCTAGAAGAGGAGAGTACACTACTGCTACTCCTCCCTTGATTCCCTAAAATACCTAAACAGTTGTAATGAGGAGATTGTTCTCCTAAATATGATTCACTAGCAGGAGAAATGGAAGCTTGAATTTGGGATGGATCAAAAGTTTTTACCAACCAATAGAGGCTTTGCACCATCATGTGATGACGTAGAAATGACGTCACTGCAAAACTGAGGTGTCATGAAACCTGCGGAAATTGGCTTACAAAAATTTATATCTGAGATAAATCTAGATTTTTAGAAGAGGTTATTGATATTTTTTATAGAATTAGTATGATATTCATCATTTAGTGGGAAAATAAAATAAAGAATTAACTGTTTCCAGAGTCTTCTGGCTACTAAGGATGACAACTCAGTTTTGCAAATTTTCTCAGCTCTAATTGGCTAATATTTTTTTCTCAAATCAGCTGGATGACAGGAGGCAGGAACAATTGAATCTGATCTAATATGATTTATATGGAAAAGAATCCATTTTGCAAGGGGAAGAAGACTCTATTGTTGTGCCTCCTGTCATGGCTGCGATCATGTGGTGGTGCAAAGCCTCTATAATGAGAAAAAACTACCCAATCATCAAGAGAAAATGTTTGTTTTTTTACCTTAAATTCTCCTCCTAGCGCAATGGCAATCTGTTCCACCAGAAGAACAATGGTAGTCTGCATTTGACTATTTATTGTCCAGTATTCCTTGGGAGAAAGACAAAGTTTTTTTAGTATTTCAAAGTCATTAATAATTGGCATAGCTAAAAGTAATATGGCTGAGTTGGTGAGTGTGTTATTATTAGAGTAAAAACTCCTTAATATCAACCCCCTTGCCTCAGAATCATTTTCCACCCAAAAACGTTCAAATCAGCATGTCTCGAAAGGTTTTTTCCATCCAAAAAAAGTTCCTCAGTTATTCCAGGTTTTTCTGTCAAAACGGAATCCTGCTAGGAATTTTGACATAGTAAGATAATTTCAAAATTAATCTTGGCATGGAGTGGTTATTTTAAGATAGCTTCAAAGTGTTTGGTTATAGTTACCTTGATGAGTGCGAAGATATCATCCAGGTAGTTACGAATGTGTTGTTTGACGATAGAGATGAGGTTTCCAAGCTGCTGAAACACGAACTGAAAAAAATAACACAAGATATTTGAATTAATAAAATTAGTCAGAGAAAAGGGGGAAAAAACAAGAAAAACATTTTGTGCTCCTATATCCACAGTTGCCATTCAGGATACCACAATGCAGTGATGATAGTAATTGAGTGCCCCTTTTTTGTCACATTTCAGGCCACGTGTCATTCCCTTATAATAATAATAATAATAATAATAATAATAATAATAATAATAATAATAATAATAATAATAATAATAATAATAATAATAATAATAATAATAATAATAATAATAATAATAATAATAATAATAATAATAATAATAATAATAATAATAATAATAATAATAATAATAATAATAATAATAATAATAATAATAATAATAATAATAATAATAATAATAATAATAATAATAATAATAATAATAATAATAATAATAATAATAATAATAATAATAATAATAATAATAATAATAATAATAATAATAATAATAATAATAATAATAATAATAATAATAATAATAATAATAATAATAATAATAATAATAATAATAATAATAATAATAATAATAATAATAATAATAATAATAATAATAATAATAATAATAATAATAATAATAATAATAATAATAATAATAATAATAATAATAATAATAATAATAATAATAATAATAATAATAATAATAATAATAATAATAATAATAATAATAATAATAATAATAATAATAATAATAATAATAATAATAATAATAATAATAATAATAATAATAATAATAATAATAATAATAATAATAATAATAATAATAATAATAATAATAATAATAATAATAATAACAACTTTATTGGACAGGGTACACCGTTACCAGGCTGATAATTTTCAGGTGGCCCTCTTAACTATAGATATACAATATATATAAAATTTTAAAATATTATAGAATCTGATGTAATAATGTAAAAAATATATAGTGATCGAAAAAATATTACTTAGTACTTGGAAGATGAGAGAGAAAAAAGGAACTAAGCACAATAGGATCGGAATATTAAGTACTGAGGAAAATATGGCAGAGATAATGATATTGTGATTGTTGAACAGATATATCTAAATATATCTTATATATATATATATGAGTAAGATTTAACTGAATAAATATGAATAGAATATAAGTGTTTGAAAATTAATACTAGTCAAGAGTGATTAAAAATTGAGATTGTAGAGCATTGAGAATAGGATTCTTTGTTTGAGTTGCATGATCCATATTCATGTGTCTTATTATGTGCAAGCATTAAACAAAGAAATGATACTCTAGGGAATGACACATGGTCTTGAGAATAGGATTCTTTGTTTAAGTTGTATCTATATTCATGTGTCTTCTCATGTGCAACCGTTAAACAAAGAAATGATACTCTAGGGAATGACACATGGTCTGAAATGGAAAGACACTACACCCAAGGTAAAGAGGTCTATCGACAGAGTTTATGACTAACCTCTCTGAATCCAAAGTCGCATGTCCTTATTACATTCAGATACGAGGGCATGATCTGAAAAATAGGAAAAACAAAATTAGCAAAAGAATATAACACATATAGTACCAATATTCTTAAAGGAGATTGGAAGTGAATGGGAATGAATGGAAGGGCAAAGAAAACTGAAATATAAATATCAACTGGAAATGGAACAGAAATAGGAAATGGGATGTGAATGGAAGAGATGTTGGAAAATATGTCATTAGAATGGGAAGTGGATGGGAGAGAGGAAGTAAATGGAAAGTAGAAAAAAGGGAAATTAATGGGAGAGAAACTGTAAAATAGCAGTTTTGGAGGGATGGAATTGATTTGAAGTATGTCTTACTTGAGACAGATATGACACACATTTCATGCCGAGAGTCTTGAAGATGAACGTCACAGCCTGGAAAATAATAAACCATATATCAATACAGTTATAGTCAATATTACCAGCATAGTGCTGTCATATTTGGAAATATACCAGGAATATACCAGGAAGAGAAGGTTATACCTGGATGACCATGGTGTGGTGTCCAGATAATGATGGGTCTCGTACAATCCTCATCAAAGCAGCAATAACTACAGCAGGATAGAACTCATCCAGTTGAACACTACCCATGGTGACCAGCATCTCACTGGTGCTTGTGTCTGTATGAAAAGAAACAAAGAAATTCTAAACTTAAGTCAGGGCACTGCTAACTCACAGATCGAACCCTGTAACAACCTCTTGGCTGATCTAAGTCAGGGCACGGCTAACTCACAGATCGGACCCTGAAACAACCTCTGAGCTGATCTAAGTCAGGGCATGGCTAACTCACAGATCGAACCCTGAAACAACCTCTGAGCTGATCTAAGTCAGGGCATGGCTAACTCACAGATCGAACCCTGAAACAACCTCTGAGCTGATCTAAGTCAGGGCATGGCTAACTCACAGATTGAACCCTGACACAACCTCTTGGCTGATCTAAGTCAGGGCATGGCTAACTCACAGATCGAACCCTGAAACAACCTCTGAGCTGATCTAAGTCAGGGCACGGCTAACTCACAGATCGAACCCTGAAACAACCTCTGGGCTGATCTAAGTCAGGGCATGGCTAACTCACAGATCGAACCCTGTAACAACCTCTGGGCTGATCTAAGTCAGGGCACAGCTAACTCACAGATCGAACCCTGAAACAACCTCTGGGCTGATCTAAGTCAGGGCACAGCTAACTCACAGATCGAACCCTGAAACAATTTACCTCTGGGCTGATCAAAGTCAGGGCACAACTAACTCACAGAAAGACCAAATTGGAATTTAGCATGCTGAGTTTTGTGGAGAGAGGAAAACTAGAGAAGCCAGAGAAAAACCCTTGATTCAAGTGAAAGATCCAACAAACTTGAGGCAAGTGCACTATTACCAGCCTACAAGCCCTTTGTAAGATAACAAGATGAAGGATCTGTAGTCTTACCCAGCTCACTGTCTTTGCCTGTAGCAGTGTTCCCACTCTCATCCTGAGCTCCAAGACTTTGATTCAACTTGTGTTTGTATGGATCCAATGCACCAAGAAGCCCTAATACTCTAATAGCCTGGTAAAAAAATCAAAGTGCAATTTTAGGGTCATACAAGCTAGACAATAGTTTAAGAAAAAACACCACAGACTTCAATTTTACAGAAATGTTTCGGCAGAAATGTCCGCCATCATCAGTGATTTAATGACAAAAACGTAAGCATACAATGAATATATAACTAAAGACAAAAATTATAATGATAATAGGAAAAAATACAAAGGGTGATTAAGGAATCAAAAAGAAAGCTTTATATTTAGATGTTTAACTTGGGCATTAAGCAATTAGACAATAGGCATTAGACAATAGTTCCCTTCGCGGTGGACCTCTAGCTCTGAAGGCTGAGCACTAACCACCTGAGCTATGCCTGCTGATAGAAAAATAAAGTCAATTACATTACCTCTCGCCTGATTCTGGGAGCTTGTTCAGTCTTGAGGAAGTTTAGAAGAACCTCTAGTAAGTTGGGATACTTTCTGTATGGCTCCACTACATAACTGAAAATATAAAAAGATAGTTGGATTGACATGTCAGTTGGATTAATGAAATGGTCTTGAATAAATGAATAGATGGATGGGATGTAAGTTGAAAAAATGATTTAATTATTGTATTGGTCTCAAGGGAAGCAAAATAAGACACTGGTGCAGAAATAAGGAATATGGACCAAGCAAATGGATGGATGAATGAATGAATGATTAAACAGGATGGGATGAGATGCAACTCAAAAAGATGATTGGGTTAATGTACTGGTAAGGTCTTGACTCAAGGCAAGTATAACAAGACACTGATACAGAATTGTTGAAGATCAAATAAATGGATGAATAAATGGGATGGGATGGAATGAGACATAAATGAAAATGGATGGTTGGATTTATGTAATGGTCTTGAGTCAAAAGAAGCATAATAGATGGGATGCAAAGTGGGAAATAGAATACCAAATAATGAATGAATGAATGAATGAATGGATAGAAAGGATGGGATGAGATGAGAAGTAACTGAAAGAACAGGTTTTGGGCTAGGAGAAGCATAACAAGACACACAGATAGACAAAAAAAGATGAATAAATGAATGAATGGATGGATGGGAATGGAAAGATGGAATTTAATGAACAAATAGAATAATGAATAGAACTACTTTTACAAGTGATAAACTCTTACCCTGTACTTCCAATCAGCTGACCAAGTGTCCAAAGAGCAATCTGAAAGAATAAATTTTATTTAGTAATCTTTTCAGAATAATATGTACTTGATAAAATTAATGTAAATTCTGATTCCCTACCTCTCGTTTTGGAAGAGAAGAAGCATCCTGCAGCATGTCAATGAGGATAGGACATAATTCATTCATCCTTTTACCAGTCTCTGAACCACAGACCTATTGAACAGGATGTAATAAATAAATGAGAAAACAGTAGTTCATAAAGATTATTAGGATACTCTAAGGCACAGTTTAAACATCAAATTTCACTTGTGCCGAATCTAATGCAAATAAATTCAAATAGGTTTTTAAATAGCAGCTCAATTTGGAGGACAAAACAAAAGAATTTCAATCTCCTGAGAATTAGAAATATTATTTTGTCCTACAAATTGAGCTGTATTCCAACTTGCTTCAAGAGGTCTATATATTAGATCATGTGATGTTTTAATAAGCAATTCATCTATCTATACTTATGGTTCTATACTTACTACCTGTGCATGTTCTCCAATAGCGGCTGTAACACTGATGACCACCTCGGGATCAGGGTCACGCAACTTTGGGATCAGAGCCTATGTCATGTAACGCAACACAAAAAAAACTGTTAGAAAGGATCTTGAATTATCAAAATAACAATGACAATGAAAAAACAAAGAATAACAATGGCAGCTTTCTAGAAAAAAAAAATAGAAATTAAATGGGAATTAACAGTAGATTCCACAGAGTGGCTCTTCTTCCACTGCATTCCAATTGGAATTTAGAAGTTGATTTTTGCAGAGGGAGGAAAAATCAGAGAACTCGAGGGAAAATAACCTTGAAGCACAAGAGAGAACCAACAAGCAACTTTATTCACATACAACACTGAGCCCGGCTGGACTCAAACCTGGGTTGTCCTGGTGAGAGGCGAGCTTGCACTCACTGCTAGGCCACCTCCCATAGTAGAGGGCTTAGTATGGGTGCATTAGAGACTAAATGTTTTGGTGCAGGGCATCAGATATACCTTCAATATAGGCTCCATATAGGGCCTTATTAGCATTGGTGCATTCGAGACCAGGTGACCCAACATTCTTGCACTCTGTTCCTTATTACGAGCAACTCCACTGTACTCCAGCTCAGTCAAGATCTAAAATGTAGAGAAAACATTAGATACGTTAACTCACAGATTGAAATGATTAGTGTGTTGGGTTTGCTGAGGGAGGAAAATTGGAGAACCTGGAGAAAATCCTTCAACAAAAAGGAATAGACCTAACAAACTCTGTTCAAATGTGATGCCAAGTCCAGGCAGTGAACTGAAGACCCAAAAGGTGAGAAACAATGATACACCACGTACCCTTGACACCCAAATCAGGAATGCCCTTCGTGTTTTTGCAGTAATAATAATAAAAATAATAATAACAATGTTTTATTTGTTAGAGCAGGCTGATTATTTTGGCAGCTCTCGCTGATGTGGGCCTGCTTTCACTCACACTCACTACCACTACATTTACTATTTTTATACACACAACACTCGACTCACATGTTGATTTTTATGGAGGAAGGAAAACTGGAAAACCCAGAGAAAAACCATCATGGCAAGGGAAAGAATTACACATCAAACCAAAATAAATTCACATGTGGCAACCTCAGGGCTCGAACAAGCGACCCAACCCCTTGGACTCACAGTCAAGATGACGCATTAGAAGCGTATGCCACCCATGCCACCCAATGGCTTAGCTTGTAATGGCTTAGTTTGTGAAGTATTATTATAGTAGAAGTAGTAAGAATAGTTTGTGATAGCTTGAAATGTATATTTACCTGAATTAAAGTCTTCCTCAATGATGGCATGATATATGCAGGGTTAAGACTGCTCAACCTTCCAATAATGATTATTGCAACTTCACGGATTTCAAATTCCTACATTCAACAAGAGTCATAGGTTACACAGAAGTAAACATATGAAACACAAGAGAAGAATTCTCTGTTGCTCAGGGTTAGCCTCAATTTTGTGTAGAATATTCATGTGTTCCAGTGAAGCTTCATGGAATTTTAAAGTGTTTGAATGTATTGTTGAAGTTGTGCATTCTTTACTTTACCATGTATTTGTGAATATTTTGATGCTGAAATGAGGCTAACCCTGAGTAAATGAGTCCGTAATCAAGGAACGCAGTGGTATTTTACAAAGTCTATTCAGAATCTATACCTCATCATTGAGAGCTACAAATAGAGCAGCCAAGCTTTCTGCCTGCGCAAGATGTGCATCAAACCTTTCATCCAAAGAAATGAGCACACAGTATCGAATGTCAGGATCTGTTGATTTTAAGAATAAAAAAAAATAAAAAAACTATCAATGAAGAGATGACACGATTGCCAATCAGGAACCTGAACAGCACGAGTTGTTTACAAGAATGTCTTTTTCTCATTAGAATCTGAATAATTTTGTTGCATCAGATAGACTCAATGTTGTGATGCTATTGTTTTTGATGGTCTCTGATTGGCTCGACTAGCCAAAGTTGAAATGCATTCTTTTCATTCTACATTTTGATTGGTTCTCGCTGTCTTAGTGGCGCCTATTATAGTAGTCGCACTGTAAGGAAATATGTGACTTACCAGGATCTGTAATGCCGACCATCAACATTTTGTTCAACACTTCAGATACAACATGTGTTGAAGTGGCACTTATTGGGCCATGCTGTAAAGTCTGGTTGGCAGATACCATTGGCTGATGGTTAAAAACAAAATGGATAATAAATAAGCAACATCATCTATTAAATATCCTACAATATTAATTATCATTATCATCATCCTCCTCCTCCTCATCATCATCACCACCACCATCGTCATCATCGTCACCACCGTCACCACTGTCACCACCAACCTTTACAACACAAATAACTGGATCCAAGTAACTTACATGACTTGTTGGAGAGAGTAGCCTAGAACAAGTCCTTACAGCTTCCATTCTGATGTCCTTGTGTTCACTACCAAGGAATGTATCAGCACACTGTCGTACAAGATGGGCATGTGTGCGCAGTGAATCTATATATTATGGTATAATAGAGAAGAATATGCATATGAATTCTTGAATAAAAACCAAATTAGTAATATGATTGACATTATAACTGGGACAGCTAGTGCCATGGTAGCCCTGGGCTTTTTATCAGAAGCCAGCAACCAGCAAACTCTTTTGTTTTTGGTGTCCCCTGGGTCCCTAGCACCAGGGTCACGCTACCTTCATGTGAATGTCTCTCATAAAGTATGGCGACCCTACTGCTAGGGCTACCTCTTTTGTTTTTGGTGTCCCCTGGGTCCCTAGCACCAGGGTCACCCTACCTTCATGTACGGCTTGGTTCACATGCAGGCAGAGTGACCCTACTTCTATGACTTTTTTATTTTAGGTATCACCATGGGACAAAAGATGGTGCTGTAGTATATTACCATCAAAATCAAACGATCCCAGTGTCCTCAATGCAAGCACTGTACTTTGGTTCTCAGCAGAATCAAACAGAGAATGTGAAGAAGCTGTTGAAAAACACAGACAAAAAATGAATAAACAAATAATTTCAAGCATATCACTATGATCATGGATGTTCTGCACAAATAATATACTTTCCTGAAAAAACTGTTTAGACCTACCTGAAGGAGCAAGAGTAGGGGTGCTACTCTTAGGTGCACCAGGATGTCGTAGTGACTTATGCATGAGTATCTGCGACAACATCTTAAGTAGACCATCTATGAAAAATACAATTAATTTATTAGCTTCTTTATGCTTCTTTATGCTGCAAGGGGTCTATATTATTGTGCAGCATATTACGACAAGCTTAAAGAAAATGCTGATTTTTGTGAAGTTTGGATTCAATCCAAGAACTTTCTGAAAACAAAAAATCAGCTCTCTATAGACCCCTTGCAGCACGTCGGAATGCAGCTCAACTTGGAGGACTGAAATTCTCAGGAGATTCAGGAGATTGAAATTCTTTTGCTTTATCCTCCAAATTGAGCTGCATTGATGTCACATGAAAGGAGTCTATAGAATATCCAGAAGGTTCTTTACCTTGGATGCTGCGCTTGAGTTGTGGTACTTGATGAGCCAAGTCATGAAGGCAGGCAGTTAAAGCAGGGCTGTGAAATACAAAACACATGAATTCCCAAGATTGTACAAGATCCATAGTAAGCCAGCATAGATATGGCAGGGAGGGCAAACGGTGCAACGCAAAACAGCCTAACGAAGCACACATAACCACACAATGATAGGATAGTAAAACACAGTGCAAAACAACCCAGCACAAGCACTACACAATACAGAACACCATAGCAAAGGTGTGTAGATAAGGCTATATATGGTAGGTAAGGTGTGGCTTTTGGCAAGATTATAAACCAGGAGGGTACTCCTAAACATTTTGTACAAGGATGCTCCACCCAGATTCTTGATCCTTACCCTTTTATATAACAAAACTTAAGAAAAAAGGTACCCCTTTCATGTAACTTTTTGCCTGAAAAGGTTCCCCTTTCATATACCTTAATTTTGAAGCAGGCAGATATGAATATCGATCATCACTTAAAACAGCAGTCAGGCTTGGCTTCATTTCCTTGAATAGTAATCTTAGCTTCCCCTTTCCTTTTCTATACCTAAACTCATGAATTCCTGACCCTTTTTTATACTAAAACTCACAAATTCCTAACCCCTAGTTTGATTCTATACCACCGGCCTGGAAAAGTTACCCCTTTCAGGTAGAGTACCCTAGCATAGCCAACTATAGGGAGTACCCCCCCCCCCCCAGGATAATAATTGGCATGTCAAGGCATAAATACAGCAGTGTTGCTCTTTGGTCCCTTACCTCAATCCTACAGATAACATAGGTTCCAAGAGATCCTTGATGTCTTTAGAAATCTTTGGACCAATCGCACGAGACATATATGCAACACATGCGAATACCATTGGATCTACAGTTACAGTTTTCTGCCGTCTAAAACAATAATTGTAATGGCAGCATCATATTAATAAATTATTAAATGGGTGACCAAAATATTTGAGAGTATAAAAAATTGACGAGGGTGTACATGCTGTCAGGTGGTGTCTGCGTTAAGTGGGTGTCCATAGTAGAGGGTGTCCAAACAAGTGTGAGTCAATATTAGCTGTGTATCCACATGAAGTGAGTGTCAAAATTAGTGGGACTTGGATGTAGGTGGGTGTCCACATTAAGTGGGCATTCATGCTAGTTGGGTGTAGACATCCAAACAAGTATGTGTCAAAATAAGTGTGTGTCCATATTAGCTGGGTTTCCACCTTGAGTAGGTATGCATATTAGCTGGGTGTCCATATTAGTGTACTGTATATTCAATAGTGTAGTAGTTTGTCCAAACAAGTGGGAACTTCTGCATCCATGATACATGAGACAACAATGGGTGTCCCATAAGTGTGCAGCAACTATCATGATTACTTTAACTTGGCTAAGAACCAATGAATAACTGTGAAACATACTTGTGTCCAAGGTCCTTCACTGGTAGGGATGCTTTCACAAGGTCTAATATGTTTTTGCAATGTTTTTCAATGTTTTGCTTCACTGCTATGGCAACCAGACCAACAGCTTTGAAGGCTGAAGACCTTTCTCTTTCCTAGAAGAAAAAAACACACTTGCTTGTTATTTTGTCATTGTCATTCTGTATGCATGCCTGTCTGACTGTCTGTTTGTCTGTCTGTCCATCTGTCTGTCAGCTAGTCAGCTAGTCAGTCAGTCAGCCTATCTTTCTGTTTGTTTGTCTGCAAGACATCAACCACAGAGTTAATGGGTGCCATGGTGGTTGTGAGGTCTACTTACCCTCTTTAAAGCTCCAATCAAATATGGAATCACATCCTTGTGTAGGTATCTAAAATGACAAGAAATAGTAAAAAATTAATGATAACTATGAAGATGATTAGGATGAAAGAGTTGATGTTAGTGATGATAATGATGATGACATGATCATGATGATGGTGATGATGAAGATGGTGGTGGTGATGATGATGGTGGTGATGATGATGATGGTGATGATGAAGATGGTGGTGGTGATGATGGTGATGTTGATGATGGTGATGATGAAGATGGTGGTGGCAATGATGATGATGTTGATGATGAAGATGGTGGTGGTGATGATGGTGATGTTGATGATGATGATGATGAAGATGGTGGTGGCAATGATGATGATGTTGATGATGGTGATGATGAAGATGGTGGTGGCAATGATGATGATGTTGATGATGGTGATGATGAAGATGGTGGTGGTGATGATGATGATGTTGATGATGGTGATAATGAAGATGATAGTGATGATGATGGTGATGATGATGATGATGATGAAGATGATAGTGATGATGATGGTGATGATGAAGATGATGATGATGATGATGATGATGATGATGGTGATGATGAAGATGATAGTGATGATGATGATGATGATGATGAAGATGATGATGATGATGATGGTGATGATGAGGATGATAGTGATGATGATGATGATAGTGATGATGATGATGATGATGATGATGATGATGGTGATGGTGATGATGAAGATGATAGTGATGATGTTGGTGATGATGATGATGATGTTGGTGATGATGAAGATGATAGTGATGATGTTGGTGGTGATGGTGATTGTGATAATGGTGATGATAGTGATGATGTTGGTGATGGTAATGGTGATTGTGATGATGGTGATGATAGTGATGATGTTGGTGATGGTGATGGTGATTGTGATGATGGTGATGATAGTGATGATGTTGGTGATGGTGATGGTGATTGTGATGATGGTGATGATAGTGATGATGTTGGTGATGGTGATGGTGATTGTGATGATGGTGATGGTAGTGGTAGTGGGAGCTGATATAAAAATTAACAAAAACATGTGTAAGCAATAAGGGTACAAGAGATATTGCACTTACGTTTTAACAAATCTTTGAGGTTGGAAAGCAGCCAGTCTTGGTATAAGTGTTAGAAGAGTCTGTTGGATGGCACTGTTTCTGACTCCACGATACTTCAAAATGAGCAAACACACCTAGTAGAGAAAGATTTGATATTTCGACTTTATGACATACCATAGTACACAAGTTAGAGTTTATACACCAAATTCAAAAATTGTTGCCAGGTTCAAAAAGGTTAAATCATGGAAGCTAAGACCAAAGGGTGTTCTGGGTAATGAGTTGAGTTAATGAGGCAAATATTATTCATATTCCAGTTTTTCAGCTCTCGATTGATTAAGTTATCGAGCAAAGCATTTTGTCTTCTTTATGCATGTGTATGTACTGTATGCAAACACTCTCCCAATGCTCAGGATATCAAATACAGGTTGATGGTGAACTACCCAGAATACCCCTTAGTCTTAGCTTCAATGATTGAACCTGTAAGCCAGTTCAAAGTTTAAGAATCGTTTTCAGTGTGCATGTGATTTTATCCCGAATTTCTCACCTTCTTTTGTTTTTGATTAAACAAAAGAAGGTGAGAAATTTGGGATAAAATCACATGCACACTGAAAACGATTCTTCTTCTTACTGTACGTATATACGTATATACCAAAGGTAGACCTTAATAAAAGTGACAACACTGCTTTGCTATGGAAGTCATTTTTCCATTCCACTGACGTTTTATACTCAAGTTCTATTCCACTTACCTCATCAAATTTATCCTCCATGTACTCCTTGCATACTTTACTATGGCATGTTAAATTTATCTCTCCAAGTCCACTGTTAACAATAGTAGAGATGGTAGAGCGCTGGTGTAGGAAGCCTGTTTGTTGTGCAAACTTGCTCTTAGGTGATGTGATTCCCAAGTCATTCAGACTGATTTGACTCTGGGTTTGGTCTGAGTATATTTCTTCTAAGTTTTTCTTGAATTGCTGATGAAAAAGATTAAATATGATGATGATTATAGTAATAATGGTGATAATGATGGAGATGATGATGATGATGATGGTGATGGTGATGGTGATGGTGATGGTGATGGTGATGGTGATGGTGATGGTGATGGTGATGGTGATGGTGATGGTGATGGTGATGGTGATGGTGATGGTGATGGTGATGGTGATGGTGATGGTGATGGTGATGGTGGTAGTGATGATGATGATGGTGACAATGATGATTATGCTAAGGAGAAATAATGATGATGATAATGGTGATGAAGGTACATGATGGTGGTGGTGATGATGATGTTAATGATAACAAATCCAATGACCCTGATGCTGCTTGCTACTGCTGGAGATGATCAATGATGATGATGATAATGAATGGTAATGCTGCTGCTGTTGTTGGTGATGATGATGATAAACAATGATGATAATGATGATGATAATGACAACAATGGTGTTAGTGATAATAGTGTTGTCTCCACCTACCTCCCCTTCAGGACCAGCACTCCTCATCAGCTCATTAATAATCAATAATGATCCATGCGCTTTGTCTTCCTTCGTCAGTTTTTCCTTAGTGTTTACTGTGTCTTCGAATCCTCGTTTGGCCTCTTCATAGGTTTGCTGTCAACAAAGAGTACCAACAAAATCACCACTTTCCTACTAGCTTAATGTAGTGACATCATTTCAAATAGCACTGTAAAAGCCTAGGCCTAAAAATAATAGCCGTTCAATGGACAATGTCTGGTCAAATTGGTACTTGTCCAGCCAAATACCTCTTAGACTGGTCGTCCTGACTGATCACATTGACTGGTTAATCAGACCAATATGGCCAGTCAACATGTCCTGCCACTGGGCAGCCGTTTTCTTTAGCCCTCACCATGGTTTTCATTGCTACACACAATACACTGCCATCAATCAAAGTAGGTAAACTTAAGGTACTGAACAATTCATTTGATTGATGGTAGTGTCTTGCCCAATTTTCCTGTCGCGGCTGTTGTGTCGATCAACATAGCAATGAAAACAGTAGTTAAAGCCAATAAGTTTGATACTTACACTGTACCACAGTGGAGGTTTTCTGATTTCTTTGGTCTCTCTCTGGGCAAGTATCACAAGGCAGGCTCTGAGAGCTTCCATGGCTCCTTCACGTATCGCTTGCTTTAAATATAGAATAAAATTAAAATCAACAGAATTAACAATTAAGATTAAGATTGAGATTGTTTTTCCACTGGTGAGGAGTGTACATATAACTACAGTAGTGGCATTGATATGAATGTAAAAACAGAGTGCTCCTTGTTCCACTTCAGTGACATCCTTGTAAATATAAAGTAAACATCTTTTATGTACCTTTGGATCTCTTACTGCATTGAATATATTATCAAAGAATGGCTGAACTTGTTGAAAGAAGAATGTTGGTGCATTGAGAGCAAGCTCCCTTAAAACCAAAACCTGTGATGATAAATATAACAAGCATTGTATTATGAATATTATAATCAGATATATTGAAATTTCAGGAATTTTGTGGTATAGCAATCATTCTCAAACCATCAAAAATCAATTTTTAAGTCAATTTTTAGGGTAGGAGAAAAATCCTTGAGACACAGGAGAGAACCAATGGGGGGAGGATAACACCCATGAACAAGCAGCAAAAGACATTGCATTGTATAGTAATTATTCTCAAACCATTAATAATTTAAGTCATTTTTTGAAGGCGAGGAAATCTGGAGAATGCAGAGAAAAACTCTTTAAACATGGTAGATAACCAACAAATAGCTCTACTCACACACAATGGCAGGTTTGGAGATAACACCTACCTGCACACCATGGCTCAGTAAGAGATATCCCATTTACAGAACACACCACCCACACATTCCTCATGGTCAAAATAATACTTACTGCTCCATGTCTCCTTCCTTCATTTCTGTCGCCGCCAAGCCACTCTAATGCTCTCTTGACTTCAAACTCAACATAATCGGCAGTGAATGTTCCCCCAGTCAAGGCAAGACGGCCCATGGCTTTGGACGCCATCTCCATAACCATTGTATCATTAGAAGGTAATAAGTTGCGAAGATAATTAGCAAATCTTGTCATTTTTGTTGCATTCCCACCACCAGCAATACCAATCAAGCCGACTAAATACACAAAGATATGATGATATAAGACCAAAGACCAAAGATGTGGTAACATAAGCAGTTATGTAAGTTGTGCAATTTCACTGGCAGACCCAGGATTATTTCCAGGGGGGTGGCTGTTACTTAGAAAGGCATCACATAACTTCCTCTTTAGATACTTTATTCTTTATTCTTACTTCTTTCCGACTCCAAAAGGGGGGTTAGCCACCCAATTCACCCCCTGAATTCACCCCTTAAATTTGACAGCCAAAATGGACCTTAATTCTCATGCAGCACAAATGGTAAAAACTTAATAATCTTAATACAGTAATATTTTGTCATTAAGCTTAATCAATTAAGTCTTATGAAAATATATTAAGCTTATATAAAATTATATATATAAATCATTAACGAAATAATATCAAAATGATGATAATGAACTTATTAGGCAAAGGGTGATTGTATGAAATAAATAATAATCATATATTACTATTATCAATCTTTAATCATTTGATTATCGTTCCATATATCTCACGTGAGCAGTAGTTATTCCACAAATAGAAAGTAGGGGGTGTGAAATTAAATTCAAGCGTATTGAAAAAAAGCAGCAGCAAGAATGAGTACAAAAGAACAATACTTAATAAGAGAGTGAATAACTGCCTTACCTATGGCCATAATTCCACCTTTCTTCTCGTTAGCATCTGAACTAGAAACCATCTCAAAGATATGATGGTTGAAGTCGTCCATAAAACTGGTGTGTTTTTCAGGAGAAGCTTCTCTCAACTCAGTCGAAACGTAGTGTTGTAAATCCTTAGCTGCTTGAAGACGAACTTCATCTGAACGGCTCTTAAGGCCGGCAAGGAGAGATTGCATCATTTTGAAGGAGAAAACTAGGCAAAACGCGGCTCAAGAAGAAGATTTGTATGAAAACGTGAACAACATGGCCGCCATGTTTTTGTCTGCTCCCTCCAATTAATAACACTGGGCTTCCTGTGGTAAAATTACACAGGTAACCCATCTTTATGTATCACTCGGTATAGATTACACAGGAACCCCAATGAACACAGTAGTCTCCCCACTCTCACGAGTTTAGGGACTTTCATGAGGAAGTAGAATATTCAAACGGCTCAAGTCCCCTCAAAAACACAATTTCATGCCAAGATTTCAGTTACACAACGTTCCTTAACTACCAAATTGCATTCAAAGAGACTTTATTTAAAATTATATCAAAATTCAAGTCCTCTGGAAGGCAGTCCTGGAAGACTTTTCATCAAAGATTTCAAACTTTTGGGCTACCTTTGCTGAGGAACAATGCATTGCGCGACGCATTGCGCTTAGATTCCACATGTACATGTACAAGAATGTACAAGCCTTTTTGCTTCATTCACGAAATTCAACATTAGTACGTGGAGGTTTTTCATCAGGATCGTATAAATCTGGGTGAATTTGAAGAATAAAGACCTGAGAGGTAAAACTTGTCTCGCCATGGATCGAGAATCAGGTGATAAAGTGGCTAATATGAAGACGTTCAGGAAGTTTCACTTCATGAAACAAGAATATAATAATGCTATATTATACAGTGAAAAATGTCTTACCATTGCACAAGAATCTGGTTATAAAGTGGCTGAGATGAGTGCGTACATGATGTTAGGGGAAGCCCACTTGAAGAAAAAAGAATATGATGATGCTATATTATACAGTGAAAAATGTCTTGCCATCACACAAGAATCTGGTGATAAAGTGGCTGAGATGAATGCGAATTTGACATTAGGGGAAGCCCACTTGAAGAAAGAAGAATATGATGATGCTATATTATACAGTGAAAAATGTCTTACCATTGCACAAGAATCTGGTTATAAAGTGGCTGAGATGACTGCGTACATGATGTTAGGGGAAGCCCACTTGAAGAAAGAAGAATATGATGATGCTTTATTATACAGTAAAAAATTTCTTGCCATCACACAAGAATCTGGTGATAAAGTGGCTGAGATGATGGCGTACATAATATTAGGAGAAGCCCACTTGAAGAAAAAAGAATATGATGATGCTATATTATACAGTAAAAAATGTCTTGCCATCGCACAAGAATCTGGTGATAAAGTGGCTGAGATGAGTGCGTACATGATGTTAGGGGAAGCCCACTTGAAGAAAAAAGAATATGATGATGCTATAATATACATTAAGAAATGTCTTGCCATCGCACAAGAGTCCCACTTGGAGTTAGGGGCTGCTTACTTCATAAAAGAAGAATATGATGATGCTACATTATACAGTGAAAAATATCTTGCCATCACACAAGAATCTGGTGATAAAGTGGCTGAGATGATGGCGTACATAATATAAGGAGAAGCCCACTTGAAGAAAAAAGAATATGATGATGCTATATTATACAGTAAAAAATGTCTTGCCATCGCACAAGAATCTGGTGATAAAGTGGCTGAGATGATGGCGTACATAATATTAGGAGAAGCCCACTTGAAGAAAAAAGAATATGATGATGCTATATTATACAGTCAAAAATGTCTTGCCATCGCACAAGAATCTGGTGATAAAGTGGCTGAGATGAGTGCGTACATGATGTTAGGGGAAGCCCACTTGAAGAAAAAAGAATATGATGATGCTATATTATACATTAAGAAATGTCTTGCCATCGCACAAGAATCTGGTGATAAAGTGGCTGAGATGATGGCGTACATAATATTAGGAGAAGCCCACTTGAAGAAAAAAGAATATGATGATGCTATATTATACAGTCAAAAATGTCTTGCCATCGCACAAGAATCTGGTGATAAAGTGGCTGAGATGAGTGCGTACATGATGTTAGGGGAAGCCCACTTGAAGAAAAAAGAATATGATGATGCTATATTATACATTAAGAAATGTCTTGCCATCGCACAAGAGTCCCACTTGGAGTTAGGGGCTGCTTACTTCATAAAAGAAGAATATGATGATGCTACATTATACAGTGAAAAATATCTTGCCATCACACAAGAATCTGGTGATAAAGTGGCTGAGATGATGGCGTACATAATATTAGGAGAAGCCCACTTGAAGAAAAAAGAATATGATGATGCTATATTATACAGTAAGAAATGTCTTGCCATCGCACAAGAATCTGGTGATAAAGTGGCTGAGATGATGGCGTACATAATATTAGGAGAAGCCCACTTGAAGAAAAAAGAATATGATGATGCTATATTATACAGTAAAAAATGTCTTGCCATCGCACAAGAATCTGGTGATAAAGTGGCTGAGATGAGTGCGTACATGATGTTAGGGGAAGCCCACTTGAAGAAAAAAGAATATGATGATGCTATATTATACATTAAGAAATGTCTTGCCATCGCACAAGAATCTGGTGATAAAGTGGCTGAGATGATGGCGTACATAATATTAGGAGAAGCCCACTTGAAGAAAAAAGAATATGATGATGCTATATTATACAGTAAGAAATGTCTTGCCATCGCACAAGAATCTGGTGATAAAGTGGCTGAGATGATGGCGTACATAATATTAGGAGAAGCCCACTTGAAGAAAAAAGAATATGATGATGCTATATTATACAGTAAAAAATGTCTTGCCATCGCACAAGAATCTGGTGATAAAGTGGCTGAGATGAGTGCGTACATGATGTTAGGGGAAGCCCACTTGAAGAAAAAAGAATATGATGATGCTATATTATACATTAAGAAATGTCTTGCCATCGCACAAGAATCTGGTGATAAAGTGGCTGAGATGATGGCGTACATAATATTAGGAGAAGCCCACTTGAAGAAAAAAGAATATGATGATGCTATATTATACAGTCAAAAATGTCTTGCCATCGCACAAGAATCTGGTGATAAAGTGGCTGAGATGAGTGCGTACATGATGTTAGGGGAAGCCCACTTGAAGAAAAAAGAATATGATGATGCTATATTATACAGTAAAAAATGTCTTGCCATCGCACAAGAATCTGGTGATAAAGTGGCTGAGATGAGTGCGTACATGATGTTAGGGGAAGCCCACTTGAAGAAAAAAGAATATGATGATGCTATATTATACATTAAGAAATGTCTTGCCATCGCACAAGAATCTGGTGATAAAGTGGCTGAGATGATGGCGTACATAATATTAGGAGAAGCCCACTTGAAGAAAAAAGAATATGATGATGCTATATTATACAGTCAAAAATGTCTTGCCATCGCACAAGAATCTGGTGATAAAGTGGCTGAGATGAGTGCGTACATGATGTTAGGGGAAGCCCACTTGAAGAAAAAAGAATATGATGATGCTATATTATACAGTCAAAAATGTCTTGCCATCGCACAAGAATCTGGTGATAAAGTGGCTGAGATGAGTGCGTACATGATGTTAGGGGAAGCCCACTTGAAGAAAAAAGAATATGATGATGCTATATTATACATTAAGAAATGTCTTGCCATCGCACAAGAATCTGGTGATAAAGTGGCTGAGATGAGTGCGTACATGATGTTAGGGGAAGCCCACTTCAAGAAAAAAGAATATGATGATGCTATATTATACAGTGAAAAATGTCTTCCCATTGCACAAGAATCTGGTGATAAGATGCCTGAGATGACTGCGTACATGATGTTAGGGGAAGCCCACTTGAAGAAAAAAGAATATGATGATGCTATATTATACAGTGAAAAATGTCTTGCCATCACACAAGAATCTGGTGATAAAGTGGCTGAGATGAATGCGAATTTGACATTAGGGAAAGCCCACTTGAAGAAAAAAGAATATGATGATGCTATATTATACAGTAAAAAATGTCTTACCATCGCACAAGAATCTGGTGATAAAGTGGCTGAGATGAATGCGAATTTGACATTAGGGGAAGCCCACTTGAAGAAAGAAGAATATGATGATGCTATATTATACAGTGAAAAATGTCTTACCATTGCACAAGAATCTGGTGATAAAGTGGCTGAGATGAATGCGAATTTGATGTTAGGGAATGCCCACTTGAAGAAAGAAGAATATGATGATGCTATATTATACAGTCAAAAATGTCTTGCCATCGCACAAGAATCTGATGATAAAATGCCTGAGATGACTGCGTACATGATGTTAGGGGAAGCCCACTTGAAGAAAAAAGAATATGATGATGCTATATTATACAGTAAGAAATATCTTGCCATCACACCAGAATCTGGTGATAAAATGGCTGAGATGATTGCGTACTGTGGGATATGCCGTATCCATAGAGACAAGTCCTTTCATTGTGATGTCTGCAATGTATGTCTGGATGTGCGGCTGCAAAATATCCATGACTCTGGCCATGATGCCTGCTGTATTTGTCTAGAGGTGAGTGTTTGAGCTATTATGCAATCCTCTGTAATCTAAGACCATGGTCATCTTGACTTGATTTGGCTGTTTGTCAAAAATTGACTCAGTAGACAGTGATGTTAAACAATGTGGTAGATTGTCCCATTGAATGATATAAATTTCAATTTGATCTGTGAGTTAGCCATCATCCCCTGACTTAGATCAGCCTAGAGAATGTTTCAGGGTTTGATCTGTGAGTTACCCGTGACTTGACTTTGATCAGCCCATCATCGTCATCACCATTGTCATTATCACCATCATCATAATCATCACCACCACCACCATCATCAAAGTAAAATTTCCATACCATATAGCCAAGTAATGCATCTATTAATAGCACATGTAATTAGTGTTTATATATTTTTATTTCATTTTATTTCATAAGGAAGAAGCTTGTGCTGTGGCAAGTGTTGGTACTGGTACAGAAGAAGAGGAAGAAGCTTGTGCTGGGGCAAGTGTTGGTACTGATTCAGAAGAAGAGGAAGAAGCTTGTGCTGTGGCAAGTGTTGGTACTGGTACAGAAGAAGAGGAAGAAGCTTGTGCTGGGGCAAGTGTTGGTACTGATTCAGAAGAAGAGGAAGAAGCTTGTGCTGGGGCAAGTGTTGGTACTGATACAGAAGAAGAGGAAGAAGCTTGTGCTGCGGCAAGTGTTGGTACTGGTACAGAAGAAGAGGAAGAAGCTTGTGCTGTGGCAAGTGTTGGTACTGGTACAGAAGAAGAGGAAGAAGCTTGTGCTGTGGCAAGTGTTGGTACTGGTACAGAAGAAGAGGAAGAAGCTTGTGCTGCGGCAAGTGTTGGTACTGGTACAGAAGAAGAGGAAGAAGCTTGTGCTGGGGCAAGTGTTGGTACTGATTCAGAAGAAGAGGAAGAAGCTTGTGCTGGGGCAAGTGTTGGTACTGATTCAGAAGAAGAGGAAGAAGCTTGTGCTGCGGCAAGTGTTGGTAACACTACTGAAGAAGAGGAAAAAGGATATGCCCCAGCAAAGGTTGGTTCAGGTAGAGAAAAACATGGAAATGACAATGTTTTTTTAAGCAGCATCGGCAATAATATGTTCATATTTAATAAAACTGTAACACAATTTTACTTTGTTGCCAATGACCTCAAAGATGATACTGTGTCAAAAGAAGATTGTGAAAAGAACCTTCAAGATTGGACTCCAGGCAGTCCTTAAATATTATTAGTATCATTACCCAGGTGATTATAGAAAATTGAGCGTGCTGATAAGTTGAGAACTTCGGAAAATTTCTCTATAATCACTACAGGTGAATATAGGATTGCACGCACTTCTTTTGTAGATACCAGCCTCTTTTAATTGAATAATATTTTCAATTCAAAAATATCTACATTATTTTTTCGAATGATCACCTGTGGACTCACAGCTTGGTAAATATTCACTGATAGTCACCACAACATTGGTGAATAATTGTTAATTATTTTAATAATAATTACAATCAAATCAGTTTCAATTGTTCAACGTTTCAATTTCATTTCAAGTTTGCTTTGAAACTAACAAATTTACAATTTACTTGAATTTATGAGTTCCATTTTTTGTAGTAACTTTCAAGACAAACTTGAAATCAAATTTCAGAAAATAAATTGATTTTTCCAGCATCGATAGGAACACATGAGCTGGTTTGACTATAAAATATGTTTTCCTTTTATTTTCTCATAATGTTTATAAAATATAATTTACTCAGCTAAATTAGTTCTGCTATTTTGAGTATCTGTTACCTTTTTTTCCAGTATTAATTAATTTTTAATTGTAAATTTAATATATACTTATTTCAATAAAGTTAGTCACCAAAAACCAAAAAAAGTGGAGACCATTGAGGATCATGGGAAAAATTCATATCCTGCAACTAAGGTTAAAGACGCTCAGAAAGTAACACTGTTACTGGTGAAAGACCTCCAGTCTCTCAATAGTTAGTAAGCAGTCGAAACATTTATAATGTATCTACCCATAATCCTTGCCGGTCTCAGCTTTGTAGCTTTGATGGTGACTACCTTGTTTGAAATGAGTATACAGCTATTTCAAAAAACGTTGAATACTGCATACTGAATAATGCATACTGAATAATGCATACTGAATACTGCATTCCAAGACTGAAGGGCATTGTCGGTCTCCTTAATTTGAAATAAAAAGTAAATATACAGTGATTTGCTCTCTATATTTCAGCTAGTGTATTGTTACGGATGGAATGCACTAGAAATAAAATAAATAATTATTATTTATTTTACTTTAGACAATATTACATGACCCAAAATGCATTTCGGTCTTGGAATTCACTATTCAGTATGCAGTATTCAACATTTTTTTAAATAGCTGTATACTTAAAAACGCGCATCAGGGGAAAATTTACTCCGGTGCTCCATTGATGCGTGTTTTTACTGTAATTGAAAAGTATGTAATTCTACCCTGCGTGCATATAAGAACCTGCATTTTTCCAAGATACCCTACACAGGTTCTTATACTAGTATAATTGGTGTTTACTGGGAAATCAGGCTACGTTAGTTATTATTAATGGTTTTTATTTTCTTAAGAAGAAAAGGTGCTTGTTGCTGGTAGAATATTGGTGCGATCCACTGTTTGTATAAAATATGCATATAATTATGATGGAAATTCTTAGCCTAAAAGGTTCTTAATCACTAGCTTCTTATATGCGGGTTTTTTTACTGTATTGGTAATAAAAATGTTGTTTTTGTTATTTGTTGTTGATGTTTTTGGCAGTTTAAATCAGTTAAGTCTCATTTGGTAAACCACAGTCACGTAGGCTTGAGGACGGCTTACACAGTAAACTTTTGCTTTAAACTTTCATATGACAGGGATTGCGGACCATAGTTTTGAGTGGTGGGAGGGCTAATCTAATAGTCAGGTCTGTTAGCAAAAAGATTGTGCACTTTTGAGTACAAGCACCAAACTTGGCACAAATGTTCGTTGGGGCATGCTAAACACATTAAGAGGTGGGTGCCAAAAAACTGTGGTCGGGGGGAGGCACGCCACACTATCTACTAGATGGATAATCTTCATCAAAATTTGGAAACTATTGTTTTGCCCTCCAAATTGAGCTGCATTCCGACGTGCTGCAAAGGGTCTATTATGCCTGTATCCCCCTGAAAATTTTAAAATTAGGCTCTGGGAAATGCTATTCATTTCAATAACTAAATAAGAAATGGAAGACCGCGACCAGAAGTTTTACGTTTATTACACCGTTGACTACGAATCCAGATGTCCCAAAACTCAAAACAAATCCAAACCCAATCTTAATCCAAAACCAAACCCAAGACTTAAGACGACTTTTAGCGAAAGCAGTCGTAAACTGGGCAAGCTTGTCCAGGTTAGAATAAGAGGTTGCCAAACTTTAGGTGACAAACCAATGAAGATAGGAGCGCGGGACAATAGCGCAAAAACCCACCCAAGGGATGGCAGCCTGAGCGTCAGTAATCGGCCGACTACTAATCTATTCGAGGTGCAACAATGCTCCACAACTGCGTAAATAGTGAGTTATGGGAAAATGCGAGACCGCAGTAGAGGTAGCCTCCTGCGCAGCCGCTGTGAGGTGCTTCTAGTTCCCGTCATTCCCCCACTAGCTAGTGGGGGAATGACGGGAACCGGAAGCGCCTCACAGCGGCTTCGCAGGAGGCTAAGTAGAGGGAGCACAAGGCTACCTAATTTGCACCAAACTATGAGGGAGGGAAGGTGGGGAAAAATTGGCCATGTCCAATCATCTAAAATAAGTCAACTAATATAACGTTACCTCCCTGATTTTTACCTCCCTATTTTTGATGACAGAAATCGCTAACCAATCAGTCCTCCCTGTCGGATAATGGTAGCACTGCTACTACTGGTTTTTATGATATCGTAAACAAAGAATTCAAAGAGTGAAAGCTTCTTCAAAAGATCCTCAGATCAGCTGAACAAGAGGAATAAAACCATTAAATATCAGGATTAAATATCGTGCAAAGCCCCTGTCCTCGATGAAGCTACAGTCTTTACTGCCCCTATCACATATTTTAAAGAACAGCTGGTGGCCCTGATGATATGCCTTTCTGGTTCTGGAGGGAATACTCATCTAAGCTTGCACCAGTTATCACCTACAGTCCCAAAGGAAACCAATGTCTCCACACTTGATCAGTTAAGACAAATATCACAGATATCGTAATGAGACTCATTGAACGTTTAGTACGTACTTGTTAAAGAACCAAAGAAAACAATTTAGAGAAAATTGTGGTGCTGAGATTGCCCTACCAGCTGAGTGAACAACTAATCACACAAAGCATTGTTGAACAAAACCTAAGGCAACATGTGTGGATGGAGTGGCCGGATGGCCAGTGTAACTTTATTAGGGTATTTTCATTCAATTTTTCAAAAGCATTTGGCAAAGTAGCCCATAATATGGTTATCAATAAATTCAAAGCTGTGCCTAATATCAATCCATACTTAGTTAACTGGGTTTTTATCTTTCTACAAGACAGACATCAAAGGGTTATTAGGGTTGATTATATGACTACTAAAAGAATGCACATCTTTGGGATATGCAAAGCTAATGGTTATTCTGTAAATATGTCAATACACGCTGCAATTTGTTCTCTCACTGGCAATGCCATTTCAATTTTTTTGTTGTGTTGCCAATGCTTGTTAAAAGCTGAAACTCTGCCTCCCTGCTCTTTTCATTTCTGTTCTTTATTTTGACAGTTGCTAAGTCCTTCCTGGTGAACTGAGCATGGTCAAAAAATACTAAAAACAGGTACTAACTCGCCATCCTCTTTTACCATTCAAAATCATGGACGACTGGAAACTCAAACCTGTTCTCAAGCTCAATGTGCTCTTTGAATTGCATTATGATCACTATTAACTTTTTGTGTCTATCAAGTCCTGGTGAACTAAGTACTAGCATGGTCAAAAACAGTACCCAAAACAGGTGTTACTGAGCTATAACAGTACTAACAGGGAGCACTTGAACAAAACTGACCAATCAGCAATGGTGGCGGAAGCAAAGCAGAAGGCACTGGCCTCCCCCAATAATGTTTTTGTGGGGCCTCCCCTGACACACAAAATCCTTTGGTTGTAGACCCCCCCTCCCCCCCACACACACACAATTTTTAGGGAAATGTCAATTCCCTAATTTGCAAGGAATTACCTTTTTTATCTTTTTGGCAATCCTCGGCAATTTTGGGAATTTTTGCTTCCCCCCCCCCCCCACATTTGAGTTGATTCCTCTGTCAATGATCAGCAGATAATAGTAAATAACTAGACAGACATTGAACTGATAACAGTTTTAGCCAATCATTACCACTTATTTTCTCACGCTCTTATCATTTTGATGTCCAGCTATATGTTTGGCTGCTTCAAGATATTGAAATAAATGTCGCAGTATGATACTACTATCTGATTAAAGTGGTCATGCATGCATGGTTAGAATATCTGCACAGTGCTGCACCATCCTCTTTAATTTACAAATACAATTCATGCATGCATGGATGACTAAAAAATCAAAAGAGTTCTTAAGTTCAATATGCCCTTTAAATGGAATTATGATCACTGTTGACTTTTTTTGTCAAGTCCTTCCTGGTTAACTGGGCATGGTCAAAAAATACTCAAAACAGGTGCTTATGCACCGTCCTCTTTTTCCATTGCCAATCATGGATGGCTGTAAACTCAAACCTGTTCTCAAGTTCAATATGCCCTTTGAATGGAATTATGATCACTAGTACTATTGACTATTTTTGATGGTGAACTGAGCATCAAAACAAAACAGATTGCAATTGACAACTATGTCAAAGTTTTTATGTCAAAATAATCAAACCAGGTGGATTAATGCACCATCCAATCCTCTTCTCCCATTCCCAGTTTTGAGTATGTTCTGACTATGCTTGAAATCAGTTCACCAGTTTGACAAAAAGTTATAAAAGTGGATAGTGACAAAAAAGTGATTTTACTTTAAAAAAGCAATGTTTATTTCAAGGGTTAAGTCACTTTACTCTAAGTCACTTGTTTTCTATTGTTCAATTAGTGCTATTTAGTACTAGTACTAGTACTATTTGTTTCATGGGTTTAGTGAAGAGCTTGATATTAAAATTCATGAGTTTCCATCTCAAATAGCGACGTTTACCTTAAAGTGGTATCGTATACTTCGTATACTACGGCTTTATCAAAAGGATATCGACCCTAAATGTGTAATTTAAATCTTTTATAAGCTTTTTAAGCTGATTTTTCACTTTCAACTTAGTTAGAAGCTGTGGCTAGGTTTGATAAGCTTAAATTATTGAGCTTAATATATCAGATGGTATAGATCGTTCCTGGAAGTACTTTTTGAGATTCTTGCAAGCAAATGAACTCTTGCTATCACAAGATAAGAAATAATGCAGAATTTTTGAGGTATTTAGTATTTATTCTAAACTCAACTTATAATATGACAAGAGCTTTTACCTTGAAGACCCTCCGCCATTTTGAATTTGATATGTTATTTTTAAAATGTTGTTATCTAGTAGTTTGGTCTCCCTGTGTCATGGTGCAAGACGACCTATTATTGGTAGTTTGATTCCCCATGATCACCATGGTCAAATACCGGTTTTGAGTGCCGTTCTGTAACTGGAAGGCTACACTTAGACTCTTCCAGGTATATACTTCATGTTAACCAACCATATAGTTTCCCACTCTGTGTGCTCTATGTCACCTCAGCACTCCTCGGCACTCCTCAGACCTCCTCAGCCCTCCTCAGACCTCCTCAGCCCTCCTCAACCCTCCTCAGCCCTCCTCAGCCCTCCTCAGCCCTCCTCAGCCCTCCTCAGCCCTCCTCAGCCCTCCTCAACCCTCCTCAGTCATCCTCAACCATCCTTAGCCATCCTCAACCATCCTCAGCCATCCTCAACCATCCTCAGCCATCCTCAACCATCCTTAGCCATCCTCAGCCATCCTCAGCCATCCTCAACCATCCTCAGCCATCCTCAACCATCCTCAACCATCCTTAGCCATCCTCAGCTATCCTAAGCCATCCTCAGCCATCCTTAGTCATCCTTAGCAATCCTCAACCCTCCTCAACCATCCTTAGCCATCCTTTACCATCCTCAACCATCCTTAGCCATCCTCAGCTATCCTCAGCCATCCTCAGCCATCCTCAGCCATCCTTAGTCATCCTTAGCCATCCTCAACCATCCTTAGCCATCCTTTACCATCCTCAACACTCCTTAGCCATCCTCAACCATCCTCAGCCATCCTCAGCCATCCTCAGCCATCCTCAGCCATCCTTAGCCATCCTCAACCATCCTCAGCCATCCTCAACCATCCTCAACCATCCTCAGCCATCCTCGGCCATCCTCAACCATCCTCAGCCATCCTCAACCATCCTTAGCCATCCTCAGCTATCCTCAGCCATCCTCAGCCATCCTTAGTCATCCTTAGCCATCCTCAACCATCCTCAACCATCCTCAACCATCCTTAGCCATCCTTTACCATCCTCAACCCTCCTTAGTCATCCTCAGCCATCCTTAGTCATCCTTATCCATCCTCAGCCATCCTGATCAACCCTCCTCAACCCTCAACCCTCCTCAGCCATCCTTAGCCATCCTCAGCCATCCTTAGTCATCCTTAGCCATCCTCAACCATCCTCAGCCATCCTCAACCATCCTTAGCCATCCTCAACCATCCTCAACCCTCCTCAACCCTCCTCAACCATCCTTAGTCATCCTTAGCCATCCTGATCAACCCTCCTCAACCCTCCTCAACCCTCCTCAACCCTCCTTAGTCATCCTCAGCCATCCTCAACCATCCTCAACCCTTCTCAACTCTCCTCAACCATCCTCAACCATTCTTAGTCATCCTT
This sequence comes from Anthopleura xanthogrammica, assembly GCA_964019055.1. NCBI lineage: Eukaryota > Metazoa > Cnidaria > Anthozoa > Actiniaria > Actiniidae > Anthopleura > Anthopleura xanthogrammica. The sequence goes on from OZ025224.1 coordinate 8,786,888, forward strand.
AGCCATCCTCAACCATCCTCTCTTTTTAACGAAATCTTAGTTGACATCAATGAATGTACCTTCCATGAAGCATTTTCTACGGAACAGAATGCCTATTTTTGCAGTGCAATCACGTTTTCCTGTTCTTTAGGACACTCCTAAGAGTTAAGATGACCTCGAAATACTTCGTAAATGTTCTTTCGATGAAGACAAAAAAAACTGGGGTTTTTTCTTCACTTAAAGACAGACATGACATTTGTGCTTTCAGTGATAGATTAAACGTGCTTTTCGCTTTCCAAACATAAGAAATCAAAACCAAATAAGGATTTTAAACTTACAAGAACAAATAGAACCCTTTTAGAACGTCGGAATGCCGCTCAATTAGGAGAGGAGAAATAATAGGTTCCAATTTGAGAGTGTGCGAAATTCTTTTGTTTTGCCCTCCAAATTGAGCTGCTTTATTGCCAAGTGAAAGGGGCCTATTGACCGTCTTTTGCAACCATCTACCTGCTATGATAACGTTTTACGGCCACTGAGCTTCTTTTTGCGCCAAATACGTACACCACAGGAAATATGTCACGCCCGAAAGTTCCCATAGGTGAGTGGGTGGAATGTGGTGCAAATTGCATTGAGAGTACTGAGGATGGCTAAGGATGACAAAGGATGGCTAAGGATGGTTGAGGATGGCTAAGGAGCGTTGAGGACGACTAAGGATAGCTGAGGATAGTTGAGGATGGTTGAGGATGGCTAAGGATGACTGAGGATGGCTGAGGATGGCTAAGGAGTGTTGAGGATGGCTAAGGATGGCTGGGGATGGTTGAGGATGGCTGAGGATGATTGAGGATAGCTGAGGATGGCTGAAGATGGCTGAGGATGATTGAGGATAGCTGAGGATGACTAAGGATGGCTGACGATGGTTGAGGATTGCTAAGGAGTGTTGAGGATGGATGAGGATGGCTGAGGGTGGTTGAGGATGGTTGAGGATGGTTGAGGATGGCTGAGGATGGCTGAGGATGGTTGAGGATGGCTAAGGAGTGTTGAGGTTGGCTAAGGATGACTAAGGACGGTTGAGGATGGTTGAGGATGGCTAAGAATGGTTGAGGATGGCTAAGGAGTGTTGAGGATGATTAAGGATGGCTAAGGATGGTTGAGGATGGTTGAGGATGGTTGAGGATGGTTGAGGATGGTTGAGGATGGCTAAGGAGTGTTGAGGATGGCTGAGGATGGTTGAGGATGGCTAAGGAGTGTTGAGGATGGCTGAGGATGGTTGAGGATGGCTGAGGAGTTTTGAGGATAATTGAGGATGGGTGAGGATGGTTAAGGAGTGTTGAGGAGTGTTGAGGATGGCTAAGGATGGCTGAGGATGGCTAAAGAGTGATGAGGATGATTAAGGATGGCTAAGGTGTGTTGAGGAGTGTTGAGGATGGTTAAGGATGGCTGAGGATGGTTGAGGATGGCTAAGGAGTGTTGAGGATGGCTGAGGATGGTTGAGGATGGCTGAGGATGGTTGAGGATGGGTGAGGATGGTTAAGGAGTGTTGAGGAGTGTTGAGGATGGCTAAGGATGGCTGATGATGGTTGAGGATGGTTGAGGATGGTTGAGGATGGCTGAGGATGGTTGAGGATGGTTGAGGATGGTTGAGGATGGTTGAGGAGTGTTGAGGATGGTTAAGGAAGGCTGAGGATGGTTGAGGATGGCTAAGGAGTGTTGAGGATGGCTGAGGATGGTTGAGGATGGCTGAGGATGGCTGAGGAAGGTTGAGGATGGCTGAGGATGGTTGAGGATGGCTAAGGAGGGTTAAGGAGCGTTGAGGACAATTAATGATGGTTAATGACTGTGGAGGATGGTAGGGGACTATATGGTAGTCATAAGCATGGGAGACTATATGGTTGGTTAACATGAAGTATATACCCTCTTCCACAGTCCCCGCTGACCAAAAGCTGGCTGGAACGGATCTAGCTGGGTCCTTCCTAGTCTCCTTTGCAGCCGTTCTTAGTGTCGGTCTCAAAATCCCTCCCCACTAACGGCTGCTTACTGCAGCCAGACATTCCATTCCAACGGCTAAGCCAATCACAGCTCTAGTTCTAAAATCGAGAACTGAATCATTGTTTTGAATGTCAGAGAAAAGCCGTCAGCTCATTGTTTATTATATTTGGCGAGAAATCAACAGGGCGGCCTGTCTCCTGATTGGCTTAAATCAAACAATTGGAATGGAATGTCTGACTGCAGTAAGCAGCCGTTAGTGGGGAGGGATTTTGAGACCGACACTAAGAACGGCTGCAAAGGAGACTAGGTCCTTCCGATCCCGTGTTCTTTTCGTGAGCGATTGATTGCAGAGCGAAGGTAAGCAGGAGCATACTTTATTTATATATTATACATATATATATTTTACATATTTATTTTTATACCTACTTTATTCAGTATTCCCCATAGGGCTTTTCAATACTAATTCACAAGAATATACTGAGAACTATTTAAAACTAACTAATAAGACAGAGAAATAAAATCTATAATATATCGCTTATCTAAATTTAAATATTCCTCAATCGAGTGTTGCATCTCGAAGCAGGGAAGTCCCTTGCTTTAAGGTGACTGACTGTGACTGACTACTTTTGAACGTTCAATTTGAGCCCAAGATGTGCGCGCTCACAAAATCCGCTCAAAACCGCATAACAACGTACCTTCAAAATTTTATTGAGAAACCATACACGTTTTGAACTTCAACAGGGCAAAAGCCCCGAACTTTGCATCGGACTCTATATTTTTTCTTTGAATTTCCTAAAACAACAGGTAAAAATAAGTCTTTTGAGAAATTAAAAAAAAAACGTAATTATTTTGAATACGATTTTCAGTTTATTGAGTTAACAAGACGCTGAATTTTTAGCTTATTTTTAAAACTTTCTTCAAATATTTTTAGTTAGTCTTCGAAATAATGTTTAAGGTGACTGACTACTTTTGAACGTTCAATTTGAGCCCACGATGTGCGCGCGCACAAAAATCGCTCAAAACCGCATAACAACCTTCAAAATTTTATTGAGGAACCATCACGTTTTGAACTTCAACGGGGCAAAAACCCCGAATTTTGCACGGGATATTTTTCTTTGAATTTCCTAACAACAGGTAAAAATCAATCTTTTGAGAAAGTTTGAGAAAAACGTAATTATTTGAACTTATAAAAAAAGCGTTTTATGTCATTTTGTTGTTGTCGTTTGAGTACGCTTTTCGGTTGATTGAGCTAACAAGAAGCTGAATTTTCAGCTTATTTTTAAGACTTTCTTCAAATATCTTTAGTTAGTCTTCACAAATAATGTTTAAAGTAGATGTCCTGAGAAAATTGCTTCCAGATCTTCTTTATTTTTTGAGTTGCAATTTTTGTGTGCAAAGCTTGATTTATTTTATACATACTGAGATTTTCTTATCAAATCTCCCTATGTGAAAAACCAGTTCGCGACTTTTTTCAGCCAATCAGAGAGGCGAAATGAATTTCTCACACGTGAAAAAAGCGTTTCGTCCAATCACAAACCACTGTCGAGGCGAATCGTGTTTTCGCGGTCATCGCGGGTAGCTTTGTCGGGCAGCTTTCACAAAATAATATTTTCGGTGTACGCTAGTTGTTCGTATTTCAAATTTATCAAGAGCTAGGAGATATTTGTGAGGATGGGTGAACAATCAAGAAGATTTGTGTCTCTAGACAAACCTATAGACAAGTTTATAGAAGACCAAAAAAACAAAAATGGTTCGCCGGACAGAGATCCAGTGTTTGTTTACAAAGTTTATTCTGAGAAAAGACCTAGCTCGATGAAGGATAGCGATTCACCGTTTTATCTTGGTATTAATTATGCTAAGAACCCTGATAAACCATGGTTCAAGACCAATGCAATGGGAGTCAACAAGTTAAATAGTTTAATGAAAACTATGGCAGACAAAGCAGGTTTTGATGAAAAGCGAAGACTCACCAACCATAGCGCACGAAAAACTATGATGCAAAAACTGAACGACAACAACGTCCCGCCAACTCATATAATGCAATTATCTGGCCACAGAAACCTTCAAAGCGTCAACAACTACAGTACCATCTCAAACGAACAACAGAAAAACATGTCTTTGATTCTGAGTGGAAATAATACTACAAGTACGTCTATAGAAAAAAGGCCAGTGTCGAGTTTACAAAGTGCAGTACACACCGAGTGCCGTGAATCTTCATTCATGAAAAGTTCTAGTTTGCCTCCAGCAGGTCCTTTCAGTGGAGCAGTTTTTCACGGAGGACAGTTTAATATAACAATCAACACCGTTAACAAGTCACCGAATTCCGCAAATCACTCATTTAAATCAACAGAGTCTACACGTAGCTTTAAACGCATCAAGCGTGTGTTGGAGTCGTCAGACGAAGACAGCCCACAGTGACAAACTAAGCCAAAAGAAAAAAAAAATCAGCCAAAACTTCATTAGCTTACCGATTTTACTTTGTACTAGTTATGATTACTGATATTTTTACATCATAGCTTCTAGTAAAAGCTTAATTTTTCAAAAAGAAATTATTACACGAGTTTTGTAATTGTTTTAGAAAACCAATTAAATGTGAATAAATTAAAAACAACAAAATCTCAGTATGTATAAAATAAATAAATTACAGCATGAAAAGCGCTTTGTACGGGATTTTCGCACTCGTTGGTTTTGTATCAGAAATCTCACTCGTTCGCTGCGCTCACTCGTTCGATTTCAGATACTTCACCAACTCGTGCGAAAATCCCGTACGCGCGCGCTTTTCATGAAGTAATCTCTATTTCCGCCATTTTTCTTTCAAAAACTTGTCAAGATGGTCATATTCAAAATTCATTATCTCGAAAACGAGCTTTTTTTCTTTTCATTTTTGGAATCAGCGTTAAATTCTGTGTAAAATATATTTCTAAGAACATTTTGTAATTATTCCTTGCTAAAGTAGTCAGTCACCTTAAAGCAAAAAAATGTTGTTTTTAACACACATCAGTTATCTATCTTTGAAGTTTTTTAACACAGTGTTATACACAAGGTCGTCAATCCTGGTCGTATCCACAAGTTTACCACATATTATACAGATTATAGGGCATTTGATTAACTCAAGGGGTCTGAATATGCAAATGTGTCACTCGCTAACTGGCCCAGTAAGATGTCAGTAGATCGATAATAAACTGTCTTACGTCAATAACCAATCGTCTTATGTCGTCTGCTTAAGGTGACTGCCTAATATAGAAAAAACCATGAAAAAGTTTTTGAATCAAATTTTTTTAAACTTAAATTTAATGCTGATTTCAAATCTGGAAAGAAAAAAGGGATGTCCGAGGTCATTTTCGAGATATTCGCGATTAAACACAAGCATATCAACAACTTTTTGAAGAAAAAGAAGCGAAAACTAACTCTACAAAAAAATTCATAACTTCACTGTTAATCAAGTTTTTGACATTATTTTTTCAGAAAACCTAAATTATACATCATTTTACAAAAAAGATTTGGAAATTATTGAGAATTATAGTCAAAATTGATTTTTTATTCATCTTGCCCTTGAAAATTTTGTCTAAAATGAGTGCCAAAAAAAGTACACTTACCGCTTTTACTATTAGTAAAACCCATGTCATTTTTTTAGAACTTTGTCAAAAAAAAAATTTTTTTTAATATCCTCTTTTGGAAACAATTTTTTTCCGTGCAAAATTCGAGGTCTTTGCCTTGTTGAAGTTCAAAACCTGTATGGTTCTTCGATAAAAGTTTGAAGGTTATTCGTGCGTGTGCACATAGTGGCGTCAGATTGCCTGCTTCATGGCCTCATTGTGATGCTTAGAAACATGCGCAGTAGCTTGCATTTTTCTATAGTAGGCAGCCACGTTAAGAATGTTACACACGGTGGAATTCGTATTCTGCTTTTCACATTTGGGATGCTATCTAGCAGACACGAGTGAAAAATGCACTGCGCATGCTCAGAAGTTCATCGTGTTTACAAAGAAACCATTGGAGATTTACCGGCATTTAGTAAATCTCTAAAGTTAAGGCCGTTCGTGGAAAGTTAGTGCTTATGTTTTCCTGACACATTAGTTTAGTTGTTTTCTTTCCCTGGTCAAATAATATGAGATAAATTCGCATAATATAAGACATGTGAATCTCCAACAGTTTTCTTCGTAAACTCGACTCGTCTATGAATTTTCTGCTAAACTTCCGAGCATCCGCAGTGCGTTTTTCACTCGTGTCTACCTAGCACTAATTTCAATCCTACTGATCACGTGCACAAGAGCTAGTATATAGGCCTTTGCTGAGTCTCATTTCAGTAGTTTACAGATTCAATAATGCTGTAAATAAACATAGGAAGCAAAAGAAGGTATGTTTAGATCCCGGGGGGGGGGGGGGGGGGGCTCCGGGGGTAAAGTATCGTGTATGCTTGTCGTATCTCTTAGGGGTAAAAATCAGCGATTTGGTATCTTTTAGGGTCTTAAATTTGAGGTTTAGCAAATCAGCACTTTCTGGTATCTTTTAGGGTGTTGAAAAAGGAACTAGCCCATCGCATAATAACGCAATACGTATGCCTGCGTAAACTCAGAATATTACTCAGTGTAATTTTTTGGTTTTTTTTTAATAGTATTATTTTTGTGGTATATCTTTGGGGTTAAAATTTACCCAGCCACGCCCTTTTGAAAAAACTTCCAGTATCTTTTAGGGGTATTTTTGGAAATTTCCGACGAGCATACCCGATACTTTACCCCCCCCCCCCCCCCCCGGGTTTAGATCTAATCTTTATTTGAGTAAAACAAACTAAAGAATAGTTTTAGTAACAGCCTTCAAGTAGACTCACTGATTCTCGAAATGACTGTGTCAAATTTTAAATTTTAATACAAAATGAGTTTCTAGAAGAAAACAATCAATGATTTTAAAAGACAGAACATAGAAAAATTATTGAACAACATTGGAAAGAAAATTGGCAAGTCTTTATCATTCTGAAAAAATTTGCTGCCTAATTATACTATCAAGGATTTGCTCCAAAAACAATCATTAGTTACTGACCTGAATGAAGAAAAGTTGCATAACATTTCTAAACAAATTTATCATTTTCATTACTAATTCATTAGGGTGAAACCCAATGAAATCGCAATACTGGGGTCACATGAGAACACTGTAAACCCCGTACAGCTCAGCTAATTAATCAGTATTCTGTTTTGGATTTACTGAATACTAATTAGGCTAATTTGTATTCTATAAATCCGATACAGAATACTAATTAGTCAGTCCCACAAACTAGATCAGAAAACCTGCAACCTTGGTTTGTTAACCTAAACACAATATTCAATGTGGGATGCCCGTACCAAAAAATGCTTGACATTGTAAACATTGTACGCATGCTCCTTGGAAATATAACACTGCTTTTCTTAAATAACAATGCTCTTAAAATCTATTCAGAAATCAGTATAATGTTGTATGGCATATACAATCACTCTCCTCCGGCTCGTGATTGTATATCCCATACAACATTGCCACTTATATTGTATCTATTACTTGTAAAGAATATCTGCTGATTTCACAGTGTAAATACATAGTTTTTTGGTTTGTAAGTAAATAAATTCATGTCAGACATGCATCCACACAAGGTCAAGATGATGAGTAACATAATACACGTAACGCTACGCTGTTTGCTTTAGGCAAATGATCATATTTACTTTTAACTCTCCAAGAACTTGGCATATGTTTTTCTATTACTAAGTAGAAAGGCCTAAGCTAAACAAGCTGTTTTTAAGAGCTACTGTACATGAAAATCACAGCTTATTTTTGTCAATCCTTGTATCCACGAGCTAGTTTGCCATATGGGGCATTTGAATTTTTCTGTCAGATTTTGAAAGAAATATATTCTTTGCATTATCATTATTTTCTTAAAACAGAACTAGCTAGAAATTGCGAGTTCAATTTCTTTTTACTCGATATTTGTAATTTGTAACTCGCATTTAGCCAATTATCTTGTGGGAATTTCGAACCCTACCTCATTAATATAAAAAATTGCTTCCTACTTATGATGTCTGTGATCCCCAGGGGTGGAAATTTGACTCTAAATGGTATCGAAATTGACCTTTGAAAACCTGAAAATGTCAAATTCCCCTGAGATTGCCCCCTATCCTGGAGCAAACCATTGATTAAATTCTACATGGATTCTCTTCAATCCATTTTAGGTCGTTTTTTTCCATCTGATGGTTGACTCTAAAGACTATAGATCACAAGGATCTGGTGATAAAGTGACTGAGATGAATGCATACATGATGTTAAGTTTTGCTCACTTGAAGAAAGAAAAATATGATGATGCTATGTTATACACTGAAAAAGGTCTTCGCATCCCACAAGCATCTGGTGATAAAGTGACTGAGATGACTGCGTACATGCATATGTTTGGAAAAACCCACATGAAAAATGAAGAAGAATATGATGATGCTATGTTATACACTGAAAAAGGTCATCCCATCGCACAAGCATCTGGTGATGAAGTGACCGAGATGAGTGCGCACATGATGTTAGGGCATCCGTACTTGAAGAAAAAAGAATATGATACTACATTACACAGTAAAAAACGTCTTACCATCGCACAAGAATCTGATAGCAATGAAGTGGGAGAGATGAATGTGTATATGACATCAGGGAATGCCCACTTGAAGAAAGAAGAATATGATAATACTATATTACACAGTAAAGAACATCTTGCCATCGCACAAGAATCTGGTGATAAAATTGCTGAAATAACTGCATGCATGACATTAGGGGAAGCCCATTTAGAGAAAAAAGAATATGATGATGCTATATTATATGGTGAAAAATGTCTTGTCATCGCAAAAGAATCTGGTCACAAAGAAGCAGAAATGAATGCCTATATAACGTTAGGGTATGCCCACTTGAAGAAAGAAGAATATGATGATGCTATATTATGCAGTGAAAAATGTCTTGCCGTTGCACAAGAATCTGGTGAAAAAGTGACTGAGATGACTGCGTACATGATGTTAGGGGAAGTCCACTTGAAGAAAAAAGAATATGATGATGCTATATTATACAGTAGAAAATGTCTTGCCATCGCACAAGAATGTGGTGATAAAATGGCCGAGATGAATGCCTACATGACGATAGGGAATGCCCACTTGAAGAAAGAAGAATATGATGATGCTATATTATGTAGTGAAAAATTTCTTGCCATTGCACAAGAGTCTAGTGATAAAGTGGCTGAAATAACTGCATGCATGACATTAGGGGAAGCCCATTTAGAGAAAAAAGGATATGATGATGCTATATTATATGGTGAAAAATGTTTTGACATCGCAAAAGAATCTGGTCACAAAGAAGCAGAAATAAATGTGTGCAAGATGTTAGGGAATGCCCACTTGATGAAAGAAGAAGATGATGATGCTATATTATACAGTAGAAAATGTCTTGCCATCGCACAAGAATTTGGTGATAAAATGGCCAAGATGAATGCCTACATGATGATAGGGAATGCCCACTTCAAGAAAGAAGAATATGATGATGCTATATCATACAGAAAAAAATGTCTTGCCATCGCACAAGAATCTGGTGATAAAGTAGCTGAGATGACTGCGTACATGATGTTAGGGAATGCCCACTTGAAGAAAGAAGAATATGATGATGCTATATTCTACAGTAAAAAATGTCTTGCCATCGCACAAGAATCTGGTGTTAAAGTAGCTGAGATGACTGCGTACATGATGCTAGGGAATGCCCACTTGAAGAAAGAAGAATATGATGATGCTATATTCTACAGTAAAAAATGTCTTGCCATCACACAAGAATCTGGTGTTAAAGTAGCTGAGATGACTGCGTACATGACGATAGGGAATGCCCACTTGAAGAAAGAAGAATATGATGATGCTATATTATGTAGTGAAAAATTTCTTGCCATTGCACAAGAGTCTAGTGATAAAGTAGCTGAGATGACTGCGTACATGACGATAGGGAATGCCCACTTGAAGAAAGAAGAATATGATGATGCTATATTATGTAGTGAAAAATTTCTTGCCATTGCACAAGAGTCTAGTGATAAAGTGGCTGAGATGTTTGCATGCATCATATTAGTTAATGCCCTTTTGAAGAAAGAAGAATATGATGATGCTATATTATACAGTGAAAAATTTCTTACCATCGCACAAAAATCTGGTAATAAAGTGGCTGAGATGAATGCAAATTTGATGTTAGGGAATGCCCACTTGAAGAAAGAAGAATATGATGATGCTATATTATACAGTAGAAAATGTCTTTCCATCGCACAAGAATGTGGTGATAAAGTGGCTGAGATGAATGCATACTTGGCGTTAGGGAATGCCCACTTGAAGAAAGAAGAATATGATAATGCTATATTATACAGTAGAAAATGTCTCTCCATCGCACAAGAATCTGGTGATAAAGTAGTTGAGATGAATGCATACTTGGCGTTGGGAAATGCCTGCTCAAATAAATGGCCCTGTTGTCATTACAAGAGAAAGTGTGCAGTTAAGTTTCCCTGTTGTGAAGAGTTCTATTTTTGTCATCGTTGCCATAACGACTCAGATCAGTGTGAGAAAGATGATATGAAAGCCCTTCATGGTACACACCTGCATTGCTTGGTTTGTCTTACGGAACAGGACATAACAGAAAATAGTCACCACTGCAAAAAATGTAACACCCAACTCGCCGAATACTTCTGTGGTATCTGTAAGCAATTCACAGGTAACGAGAAGATGCCCTATCACTGCAACCGATGTGGGATTTGCCGTATCCATAGAGACAGGTCGTTTCATTGTGATGGCTGCAATGTATGTCTGGATAAGCGGCTGCTAGATAAACATAAATGTAGGCCTGACTCTGGAAATGATAAGTGCTGTATTTGTCTGAAGGTGAGTGTTTTAGCTATTGCACATGCAATCCTCATTAATCTATCAGACTGAGATTGTTTCAGGGTTTGATCTGTGAGTTAGCCGTGCCCTGACTTAGATCAGCCCAGAGGTTGTTTCAGGGTTTGATCTGTGAGTTAGCCGTGCCCTGACTTAGATCAGCCCAGAGGTTGTTTCAGGGTTTGATCTGTGAGTTAGCCATGCCCTGACTTAGATCAGCCCAGAGGTTTTTGTCAGGGTTGTTGTCCCTTTTGATTACTAGCAGTTTTTCTATGAAAGAAAAGAAAGAAAAGAAAGGGAATGGATGGGCAGATAGGATGGGAAAGGATAGAAAAGAAATTGAACTCAGCACATAGTGTGTGTGAGGCAATTATATTTCTCATAAAATCCTATCCATAATTCAACAGTGTTGAATTAAGTGACTTAATTAATCAGTTAGAAAACTAAATTTTCTTTTTTTTTTCCATTGCAGGATGTATTTGGGGGGTGCCAAATTCTCCCATGTTCTCATAAAGTCCATCGTAAATGTGCTAACATCATGTTACAAAATGGAGTGTAAGTACTTTGATTCACTTGAAAATCTTAGTTGAAAAAATTATTGGTAATCCCCTTGCTCTTAAAAGTTAGGTTATCATCCAGAAATGGGAGGAGGGAATGATGTTTGAGGGGAAACTCTGACTCAAACTGTCTCAAACTGTGTTCAGGTGAAATATTTAAACGACAAAATAATGTTTTGATCTCCCCTTGCAGTCCCTCGAAAAATAGTAACACCCCCCCCCCCCCCCCCGGCAAGGCTAAAAATTTATCCACACCCCCCAACATACCCCCTCGATTCTAAAAAATGTTCAACCCCCCCCCCCCCATGTTAATGCTAAAAATTTTTTAGATCCCCTTAATTTGACCTGCCCCCCCCCCCCCCCCTCATTATGCCATACATCATGAAAGCAGCCTTAATATGATAAAGGCTTTTAATAGATTTTTAATTTTTTTTTGCAGGCGTAAATGCCCAGTTTGTCGTCACCCCCTCAACAAGCCTCTACAACATTGATTCAGATTTGTAAAACAGATCTAAAAGTTTGGTTAGATACTAAGATTTAGGCAAAGCATTTTAGCGTTATCTTATTTAGATTTTTTTGACAAACTTACCACAGTAACAGACCTTGAAGACCTGCTCTGCTCGTGCTGTCTAACATTATACATTGGAAAATACTCTGTGCTGATATTTTGCCTTGAAACACCTTGTAGGGGACTTAATGTTCTATTGTTTATCACCTGCCTTTGGCAAATTGATTTAAAAAAAAAAAAATTAAAATATGTTGTTCTATATAGAAAAGTAGAGGGTCAGAGGAATAGCTGTAAACATATGTGCCCGATTTGTTAGTTCCCCAGCTTAGCTTCAAAATTTTAAAATGGCTCTCCATTTACCTACTGTAACTGATGGAATAATAATAAACTGATAATTATTACCAAAAAAAAGAGTGAATACTTAGTTAGTTTACAGCTAGATAGTTGATAACTAAATACTATTATGCACTATAATAGTTAGTATACTGGTTATATTAGAGTCCTCAAGTGTGACATCACGAAAAAATAAATTTTGGCTTTAACAATTTTCACTGTATTCACTGTATTCACTGTATTTTCAGCTCTGTTCATAAAGTTATGAACAGAGCCGAAAATACAGTGATTTGTATGGGGAAATTCAAATAGCCATATCTCAGCTGCTATTTGAACGATTCTACGAACGAACCAAAAATATGATAAAGCGAAAAAATAATTTTTATGATGTCATCACTTGAGGACTATTGTTTCACAGGTATATGCATGCAATATATATTGTAATATTTTGTACTATTAGTACTTCATTTATTGAAAAATTACTTTATTACTCTTTCACAGATTATGTGTGTTAACAGTCTTTAGAATGTAGACAACAAACTCTTGATATACAAAATATACTTGTTAATACAAAACAATATTATTCTAACAACTGGAATAGAAAACAAAGAATTTTGTAGTATTTAGTAGCTATATAGGGCCTCTATTGGTTACAGTAAATTTTGTAGATTAGAAATAGTTGTGCAGCCATCAAAATAAAGAGATCAATATGTATCTCATATTGGGTTTATTGAGTGTGCATGTACATTTGCCTACACCCATTTTCATAATTCTGTGATCAACACAGCCCAAGATGTCTGGGTTGTTGACTGCCATAGAAGCCAAAAACCCAGACGACTTGTTATTATAGCTAGTTGTCTGGGTCTGCATGGGGTGCATAATTAATGAAAATGGGTGTAATTTGTTTTTGTCTGCTTTCGACCATGCAAAGTAATGGGATAAAAATTTACTTCTGGTCATCGCAATTTACCTCCGGTTGCCCGGGAGTGGGGGGGAGGGGGGCAAAACCCTGGCCCTATCTAAGACAGCGATATATCTTGAAAATCCATACCCTATTCAAGACAGATTGGTAGAAATTAGTGGATTCTAAGACTCAAATGGGAAATTGTATACCCTATTTTTAAAAGACACTTTATGACAAAAAAAAAGATTTTCTTTGTTATTTGGTTTGTGGTACATAGGACAGTCTGTGAGTGATTTACAGCATTCATCACAGGTGCAGAGAAAGGCTACATTACGTCGGTTTTGCCATATACAGCTATTTCAAGAAACGTTGAATACTGAATACTGAATAGTGCATTCCAAGACCAAAGGGCATTGTGGGTCTCATTAATTTGAAATAAAAAGTAAATATACAGCGATTTGCTCTCTATATGAAGCTAGTATATTGTTTCTGATGGAATGCACTAAAAATAAAATAAATAATTATTATTTATTTCACTTTAGACAATATTACATGACCCAAAATGCATTTCGGTCTTGGAATGCACTAATATTCAGTATTCAGTATTCAACGTTTTTGAAATAGCTGTATACACATAAGAGCTTCTTCCATCTTGTGTACTTCCGCTGGCTTCAAGGTAGAATAAGGAATCCATTTGTTATGTAACAAAGGGGAAGGGTGGTCAGATTTCTTGCATAGTTTACCAGGTGAATCCTGCCACCACCCCCTCTCCCAGATACCGCCATGGATCGCCGACGACAGGAAGGCGCTGGCGGATTCTGGGTACGAGATTGAAAAACCACAGGCAACCCACCGATAGTTACCAGGATCCCTCGTGTTTTTCAGTTCATTGTCAAAATTCAACATGGCGGCTGTTCTTCAAAACCGTATGACAATGAAAGCCTCTTCTACAGCTCCAGAATGGGTTTCAGCAGAGCATTTAACCGGAGTAAGTAAATATAATAACCTTTGGATGTATTAGTGCTGTTATTTTGTTGAAATTGTGGTTGTTTTTGTCTTTTTAGACGACTGTAATGGCGGTAGAGTTCGATGGTGGAGTGGTCATAGGTGCTGACTCACGCACGACTACCGGGTATGGAAATTTTCTTTTCTCTTCGATTTTCAATGTTATCCACTATTTAAAATTTCTAGGTCATTTAAATAGATTCTTTTACATAAATTCAAGCTCTTGTGGTAAATATTTTAAAAACTTTTTTCATTTTCCATAATTTTTTTTATGGAGATCAAATTCAGTGCTCTTCTTGGCTTACTGAAAAAGCTTGACTTTGTATAGACCCCTTGCAGCACTTTGGAATGCAGCTCAATTTGGAGGACAAAACAATAGGTTCCAATTCTCAAGAGATTGAAATTCTTTTCCCCCCTCCAAATTGAGTTGCTTTGACGTCACCTGAATGAGGTCTATATTTGTTGAATTTGGGGTACAATCCTAGACTTACAAATTAAGGAATTTTATACTTACTGTAGGGCATATATTGCAAATCGAGTGACCGACAAGCTTACCCCAATAACAGAGAATATATTCTGTTGCCGATCTGGTTCTGCCGCTGACACACAAGCTATAGCTGATATTGTGAAATATCATCTAAACTTCCATAAGTAAGTATGGTACTGCCTTTTAAACTTGGGCATAACCAAACTGACCAACCAATTGAGTGATCCAATATCTGACTGATCGACTGACTTACTGATTGACTGATTGATTGATTGATTGATTGATATTTTCCACAGCATTGAGATAGGTGAGCCTGTAGAAGTAAAGATGGCAGCTAACCTGTTCAGGGAAATGTGCTATGGATACAGAGATCAGCTGAGTGCCGGCATCATCTGTGCAGGCTGGGACAAAAGAAATGGTGGTCAGGTTTGTGAAAATTTTTCTCCCCACAAACTTTTTACACAAGACAGATATGTAACAGATATCTGCAATTTTTTTCTGGGAGTGAGCAACGAGTGACAAAATTTAGCCACTGGGTTCCCAAGGATGGTCCTAGGCTCATGTTGAACCATAAAGAAGGAGAAGAGCAATGTTCAAGTGCTGCATTTGACATTGCATGATTTCAATTATTTAACTGTATATTCATATGACAGTATCCATGTCTTTGAACAGGTATTCTCCATACCACTTGGTGGAATGTGCATCTGTCAGCCTTTCACTATTGGAGGTAAGTAGTAGTTCTATAATTTGCATTGAGCTCTGTAATTGTAACTGTAGTTGGAGAAATTTAACATAAATCTCAAACTTCAAATTCCTGGTTCTCCTGCTGCTCACAGGTTTTCTCCAGATTTTTCAGTTTTCCTTTGCAAAAATCAAGTGTTGTTTTTACATTCCTCATATCTTTTAGGCTCTGGTAGTACTTACATATATGGACACTGTGATGCAACATACAAGAAAGGAATGACAAAAGAAGAGTGCTTTAACTTTGTATCCACTGGTGAGATTTCAAAACTAATTTATTTGATTATTTGTTATATAATATTTTCCAGTCATGTTCATCATATTTTACATATTTATTCATCTTATATATTTCTAACAAGTAAATGAGAAAGAAGCTTAAACTACCATATTTACTCAATTTGGCATTGAAGCAAGATGAACTAAGCTATCTTTCAAGTTGGCGCAGGGAACTGTGAAAAGGACTATTATTCTTTTACTCCGACAAAGGACTTTTTTACACAGTGTTTCCTTCTTATTCACTTAATGTATTCAATACACCAACACAGTCCCAACTAGTAACTACTAGTCATTATCTTGTATATTTCAATTTGACAGCTGTTGCCTTGGCAATGTCACGTGATGGATCATCTGGAGGCATCATTCGCATGGCGGCAATTGATTCATCAGGTGTAGAAAGGCGGGTCATCTTAGGTGACAAGTTACCCACCTTTTACGAAGGATGAATATTAGTGTTCATTATTTATGTACAGCTCTGATGAGATCATTATGTGTACAATTTCTACTCCCCTCCCCATCTCTCTGGCCTAGAGAAACTAGTAGGGGTGGGGTGGGAGGACATTGGTCATAGGCTACTAACTAATTTTTTGTGAAATGAAAAAAAATCATTTCTTTTCATAGCTAAAATGTAGAGTGTAAGAATAGTTGGATCAAAAAATAAAAATCTGTTTTGAAACATTTGTGTATTCAGTCTTTCTTTCTTAATCTTGAGAATTAAATGTTGAAAAAACATTAAAATTCTCATTTATCAAATACGTTGTATATGTAATAGGTAAAGATTTGGGGTTACTTCAAACTTATTGCTCTTGCCTTACTTTATATAATCCTCTAAGATAAGAACTCATTCAAATGTTACTAATTCAAACCCCAGAAAGCTGCAACATCACGATAGTTTCTTGTCAAGTGAAAACCAAGGGGAAGTCATTGATGTTACATTCTTATCAGCGCTGTTAAGCCCGATTTACACGGTACAACTTTTGCTTAGAACTGTCGCATGCACCTGGGCAATCTGCTTACGCCACGCTTCAGTAAAGCAACCTTACAACTTGCTCTCAACTGTTGTGTACGACAAGAACAAAGTTGTAGGGTTGATTTACACGACGCAATTCGTGTCGTAAGCGTGGCGTAAGCACATTGCATGCGAAAGCTGTAAGCAAAAAGGGTAACGTGTAAATCGACTTTACATCTCGCTAAAAAAGCTGTAACACTAAAATGGCTTCCCGTTGCTTAGTTACGCGTATTCACGAGCCTGATTGACCTAACGCCCAGATAGGGGTTAAATTCCCCATCAAAGTTGGGGTCACGAAATGCTTTTTAAAGACCATCATTAATTTCTATATGGATTTTCTCCTGCTATCTCGTGGGCCGATAGTGATAGTGTAATACCCTTGACTATGGCTCTCTAGTTCAGGTGTGCTTGTTCCATCGCTAGCTTCATCACACGGTACTTCATCGTTTATCATTGGCGCCTCTAAATGATAATAGTTTGGTGTCGGCACATCTAGTCTAACCATAGTTACAAAAACATCTTTCTCTTTCGGCACAGTTTCTGTATTTTCCACCTTTTTTGAATCACGAGCTGAAGAGGGTGAATTTTTAACTGATTCAATCAACTTTTCTGAAACTTTTTCTTGCGTCTTAGTACTCTTAGCATCCATTTCTCTAGATTTCTTTCTGATCTTAGTTTGACTTTCAGCCTTCAAAATTTCTTTATTTTTCTCATCGCGCGAAGGAGTTCTTGCCTCTGAAATGATTTCTGAGTGTTGCCTAAGAACCTGTGTTTTTATGTTAGGTGTTATTGGAGGTAAAACAACTTGTTTGGATTTGAATCTCTCTTTTCTCTTAATTGGAAGTGCGACACGTTCATTTAGAGACACAGTTTGCCCTTCAATTTTCGTTAAAAACACTGTCGGCTTCCGGTCTGCTTTTGGCTGGGACGCATCAACAGATAACCGTGTCCTCGGTGAAGATAAAGGAGGATTAACACCCCATTGAAGAGGCCTTTTCACTAATGGCTGCATATTTCTTGACAGATACTCAATGTACGAATACCCGGCTCTAGTTTCGTAAGGTCTGTGTAGTAAACTTTTCAGTAGACGATCCAATTCTTTATTCTTTTCGCCAGCCACCATGTCGTTTGTGTCTTTGGCCAAATGCGCGCGATCAGTTGGCTTCATATTCAATCTATGTACCTTTTCCTCAAAAAACCTCTTGTCCGCTTCTAAAGATTTGCTCCTCCAATTTTTTTCCTTCTCTAAGACGTCGAGTTGTTTCTTCAAGCGTTTTTCGTGGCGCAAATTTTGTCTTGAAACGTTTCGATCTTGTGGCCATGTTCCTTGGAAGGCTTCGGCCATAATTTATGGATAGAATAGCACACGCTACAGTTTATCGTGAATTTGTCCAAGAAATCTATTGACAAGAATAGAAGCAGCTAGCTCATGCTCTTACAAGCTATGCGCTCCATATGCTATGTGTAGGGCATTACTAATTTTAAACGTTGGAATTTGAAGTAAGATGAACCTTCTGGCGCCCTTATGCTTTCCGCCCGCATTCCAATACTGGATATGATAAGATCGATCATTCTCTAAGGACAACGTAAACCCAACAGTGGTGTAACGCTATATTGGGCGGTATTTTGACCCCTTAGTGCGGTATATTCCGTAAGAATTGAATTCATGTCATTTTTCACGAAGTGTTTTGAAATTGATGTCAACCCTTTGGAATCGGATGCAGTCTAGATGGCTCTACTATTTTTGTTTTTGTCTTGTTTTTCTTCTTACCGCTAAATGAAAAGGGACCGATCTTCTTTTCCTCTCTCTCTCTCTCTCTCTCTCTCTCTCTCTCTCTCTCTCTCTCTCTCTCTCTCTCTCTCTCTCTCTCTCTCTCTCTCTCTCTCTCTCTCTCTCTCTCTCTCTCTCTCTCTCTCTCTCTCTCTCTCTCTCTCTCTCTTCTTTCTTTCTTTTTTCATTTTCTTCTTTCTTTCATCCTTTTTCCTTTCTTCCTTTCTTATTTCCTTCTTTCTTTTCATGAGAAGAAGAAAGACGGACAGACATCGGTGTATTGACCGAAAAATCCCGATAGGTGACCGAATATACTTCGTGAGCCGCCGTGAACGGCACGACGCGTAACCGAATATTTATTGATCTCAATTCAAAGCTGATTCATTCAACAACCCTAGAACTCGAAGAAGCAATACAAAACTAGTCATCTTAAATGATTTTTAAATGATGTCAAACCAAGTACGATGAGAATTATATCTAATATTCGCGTTGGAAGACTGACTTGCATCCTTTCGACCATTGTTATAGTTGCTTGTCTGTTCCTTTTGGGCCATTTTACTTTCCACGCTTCGACGAAACACTTCTTCAATGGCGTCAAGCACAAGTTTCATCATTGGTTCCAAAAAACTGTGTTTGATCACAACTGGGAGGATATCCACTGCAGAAGAAAGTTCAAAAATGAAACCCATGTCGACGATAGCTGGGTTCAAGTAATCAGCGAGCAGCTGAATATCAAAGATGGTCAAGCTGTTTTCGATAGTAACACTGGTTGTAATGACTGGATTATTGCTTTGAGAAAGAAATTTCCACATTTGAAAATCGGTGGAGGACACACGGATCAATATGCCGTAGAATATGCTAAAAGACTTTTTAATGATACCCCGGATACATTTATTACCGTTGATAAATATACGGGCAAGTTACAAGATGATGCTCCTTCTACCATGTACGACCATGCTATAAATTATGCAGGACTAAGAGAGATGCCCAAGGGAGCTCAGTGTACATTGGTTGGGGAGTTATTAAGGATTATTAAACCTGGTGGATCTATTTATTTGGGTCATAATATGGAAGAAAATGAGTGTGAGGTATTTGAAAAATACTCCGGGTTTGTGCCTCTTCCAGGATGCTATTGGTCGGACTGCCTAAAGAAGCGCACAGATATTGCAGATATGTACTATATAAAAGAAAGTGACCTATATGGACCCCATAAGGACATTGACAGTTGCTATACAGCTGTGTTTATACATAAAAAGGTCATAATCAATAGGGTCAAGGATGGACCCGAAGAAATCAAGGCAAAATATAAGGAACATCCGAAGAAATTCTACTGCGCGCCAAAACCTACTGATACAGGCCTAGTGCAAGCAGCAAAAGATCTCTTTAATAAACATAGAATTGGTTCACATCCAAGGAACTTGGCAGGCTCTCTACTAAAATACAAGGAAAGAAAAAGACTGAATAATACCTCAAACTAATAATTTTTATTCCCTTTATAATTTATATATTTTCAACGACACATCACCAGTGATAACAGGCCGTAATGGCTGGTCTGACACTGGTCATGGTGATGAGAGGCCAAATTAGTCTTAGCTCTGTTATACAGTACCTCATTTCTGTATTATTAAAGTATTATTATTAACGTTACTGGTCAAGATGGCTGGCAAGGCAAAGATTTGATTTTTGTTCCAATTCTGACCAGACATTGTCCGAAGATGGGCCATTATTTTAAGCCCTGTGCAGTTAACATGAAAACCAAGTGAAAAGACAGAATTTTGAGTCCTTGGACCCTTTGATTGGATTACTAATTTTCTATTTCCCATTTTGGAGAAATGTTTCACTCAAGAAGCTAGAGTCGCTCTTGGCTATGCCTCATGCAACTCTTCTGCTTCTTTCATTTTTAGCAGCCAGCCTTCCATGTGCATCCATCACTCATGGATGCATGCTAAGTGAAAGCCATTTCTTTTTTAAACAACAAAATCAAAAAATTTATTATTTGTTAATAGAAAAAATACTTTCATGCTAACAAAGTACATAGCGTGTGCTTCTCAATCAGGTAAGCTTGCAATCTATAGAGCTATGGATACATGCTCACACATACTAATAGACCATTTTCAAGATGTGCAACCACTTTCAAATATATTGCAGGCACAGACATGATAAAGAGGCATTTTCAGGCAAGATCATGCGCACTATTGACACTGCTCAAGAATGCCTCGAGATCATGACAGTCTGCACCCCCAATATTTTTGAAAGCTCTCACGGATCACAAAAATGGTGTATTAAACAATCAGAGCCTTTGTTATACTTAAGCTATGTTATGGTATGGTTTATTTTGTTAGTGTCATATTTATCAAGGTTTTTACTGTGTGAACACTTAACCAATAGCACTCTAATAACACACTACTGTATCACAAAGTGGAAATAAAATTCATCAATAAATTATTGATGAATTTTATTTTCAATTTGCAATACAGTAGTGTGGTGTATGAAGATAGATTATATTTCCATTTTGTAATTGAAAATTAAAGTGTCTTGAATTTGCTTTGAAATTAAGCTGTGTGGTAGATGTTTTAGCTTTTGATGCAAGGTATCTTGACAAACCCTGAAACAACCTCTGGGCTGATCTAACTCAGGGCACGGCTAACTCACAGATTGAACCCTGAAACAACCTCTGGGCTGATCTAACTCAGGGCACGGCTAACTCACAGATTGAACCCTGAAACAACCTCTGGGCTGGTCTAAGTCTGGTCAAACTCAAGGCACAGATAGATCATAAAATTAATTTGAATATAGCTTGTTGGGTCTTGGGGAGGGAGGAAAACCAGAGAACCCAGAGAAAAAACCTTTGAATCAAGGTAGACATACAAGTAACAAACTCTACTCACATGTGATGCCAAGTCCAGGAATCAAACCTGAGACCTCAGAGGTGAGAGGCAAGTGCAACTACCACTCTACCACCTTTGTATCCCAAGCATTTGATGAACATTTCTTGGATATTACTAGAGTAACCAAAAAATATATATTGGAAAAGAATCCAAGATCATAACCAATTATTATTGGGTTACCTGTGGCGAATGGTTCGTGAGACTGGTTTCTTAGGGCTCACTGCGCATGTGCCACACCAAGCGGCAGTCGGGGAAAAAAGTCTGTTCAATACCTGTGGTTCAAGTCAAGAAA
Source organism: Anthopleura xanthogrammica (assembly GCA_964019055.1). NCBI lineage: Eukaryota > Metazoa > Cnidaria > Anthozoa > Actiniaria > Actiniidae > Anthopleura > Anthopleura xanthogrammica. The sequence continues at coordinate 8,808,509 of OZ025224.1, forward strand.
ATCCTTCAAAAGATCGGCTTTTTTCAACATTTTCACGAATTTTAAACATATTCCTTCCAAAATGGCTGATGACGACTGGGCTGCTGCTGCTGATGAGCAAGAAAGTCGACTAAGTGGTCAGGTTAGTTGATTTTGAAAGAAGAAAAGCGTCCATCTTGACATCTTGTTGGCGCACGTGTGTGTTCTTGACTAAAATTTTAAAACTACTTCATGGAGATTTTAAATGCTCTTTTTTACATATAGAAATCATCCTATACTTCAGAATCCTTTAGTCTATAATGCTTGACTGATTTTAGCTAGATTCGTCGCAGATTGTTTAAAGTTTCTAAATATTTGAGTCCAACATTTCGTGGTTGACGAAGCTTGAATTTTCACCAAATGAAGCTCGATTGAAAAGGAATATCAGTAGAATAACCCGTAATTTTGTTCAGAATGGAAATTTCAATATTTTTATTTCGCTCTTGGAGCATGGAGTTACTCTAGTCCCTGTATCCAAGGACGTTTTTTCTAGAGAGAAGTTGATGGCTACACATTTGTCAGAGACCCCCCACGATCAAACTCAATGGTTCCCCCCTCCCCCAACTTTTTTCAACTATGCAACATTGGTTGAAAGCGTTTAGTTTTCTGTCAATAAAAGAAAGATTTTTGGCAGATTTTTAAAAGAATCCTTGATTTCCTTGTTACATCATTGTGGGAAGCAATGGTGGTGGTATTTAGCAAAAGACTCCCCGCGGCATACCCACCATGTCTTTGTCATTTGTCTGTCTTGGGAATTTTTGCAAACTTTCAACTGGATTAAGTAAATCAATAAGTTCCTTGATACTTAGCCTGAGAAAACAGTGAAAATGAAAGCAACATTTGGGCATTGAGCCAGAAAATTCCATACCAATGACGCAGCACTACCTTGATCCTGGTAGCATTTGTAATTGGTTGAAATAAATACGAATAAATTAGCACACAAATTGCGTTTCCTTAGTAATTCTTGTGATGTTATCGATATTGCTAATTTGATGAAAATTCTCTAAGTTTTGGGTAGTTCTACTTCCTCAGTATGAAATTTTCTGGCTGTTTGCTCAGACGTTACTTCCGTTGGGGGGACGAGGAATGAAAGAACATCTGTTTTCTCAGCCTACTTGGTACTAAATTTACTAGGAATAGAGAGAGATATTGAAGCAAATGTGTGAAAACATGGGACTGAACATTGCTTGCATTGTCAATGATCTAAGATATATTTGCTTTTAAATATATAGGTTAATAAACTTGCGATTGGAAATGCTGCACCAGTTGCAGAACAGAAACCTGCAGCAACCACAGACTCATCAGGATGGCAAGAAAATACCAGTACAACTGAACCTAAGAAAGCTGACGCAGCAAATGGCAGTGCCAATAAAGGTAAGTTAATTCATTCCAAAGTAGAGATTTAAAGAACTTTTTTTAGGATATATACCCTTACTTATAAATGAGGCTAAGCCTGGCAAATGAGTCTGGTCTTCAAAAACAACGGTTTGCATCGAATGTGAAACTGGTGTATTGTATTATAACAATTTGTAGTTGTTACTGATTTATTCTTTTTTTCAGAGGAGGACAAACAAATTGCAGACAGTTCGTTATTGAGTAAATTATTAAAGAACAAACTGGTCAATAACAAGCATGAAGTAGAAATTAGGAGAAGTGATCCCAACTCACCACTTTACTCTGTCAAGTCTTTCGAGGAGCTTCCTCTGTGAGTATATATATCAAGTTTCAGCCCAGAGGTTGTTTCAGGGTTTGATCTGTGAGTTAGGGTTCGTGAGTTAGCCATGCCCTGATGATTTAGATCAGCCCAGAGGTTGTTTCAGCATTTGATCCGAGAGTTAACCTTGCCACGACTTAGATCAGCCCAGTGTTTGTTTTAGGTTATCAGTAAAATTTGATGGTTTAAAGCTTTTACTTAAACTTATTTTTTTCCTCCAAATAGTTCCAGCCAACTTCGCAAGGGAGTCTATGAGATGGGATTTAATAAACCATCAAAAATCCAAGAAACTGCTCTGCCAATGCTGCTTGCCGACCCGTAAGTATCTTCATAGCTCTTTTAATGTTCATGCAACCTTGATCACTCCAAAATATCTTGATTTTTAGCTTCTGTAAATCAGATGTTTTCTAACTCAGACCATTGTAAATTTGTTAGAAGAAGCCTAAACAATTGTAGATACAGAACCTGTAATGAACTTTGCAGAGTTGTCTTAGATAAGGAGCTTCTCTGTTATACCTACAGGCAAAAAAAGAGAAGGTTGCTGATGCTACGTTTTCTTCTGACAATTGAAGTCTGTAGCTCTCCAACCTTCATACAGTTTAAGTTATACTCTGCATGTATTTATAGTACGCACTCTCTGATTGGACAAGTACTGTGCGGCATTGAAATCTACACCAGATTTTTTCTTTCTATATAATAAAACAGATAAAGCAGCCTTTTCTGTTCAGTAATAAAGCACTAAATTGTAATAGAGCACAGAAAAAGCTGTTTTATTTGTTAACAAAGGGCCTTTACACTTATGTAATATAGTGTAAGACATGGCTCGAGTGCTCGCTCTAATAGACCAAGTTGGTTTCATATTTTTAATCACGCATATATAGTAAACTTATGTTATCTAGCAATGTTTGTTAATAGGCTACCTGTGGTAGTATAGCCATAGGCCACAGGTAGCCCAGTTTACACTCTTAAAACATCTTGTCTTTGAATCCTCAGGCCTAACAACATGATAGCTCAGTCACAGTCAGGGACTGGCAAAACTGCAGCATTTGTCCTGACCATGTTAAGTAGAGTAGATGCTACCAAGCAGCATCCACAGGTAAGAAAATATCTGTACAAGCCATGTGTTTTACAAGTCCAGAGAAACATCACACAAACTCACATCACGCAAACTCAACTCATATGGCTCAGCCAAGAATCAAACGTGCGACCCAAAGCATACACTGCAAACTACATACCGTAAATCCTCTATTAAGTCCCCCGGGGGGCTTATTTATTTCAGGCATGTTTGAGGGTGGCTTATTGGAGAGGGGTGGCTTGATAGAGAGTGGGGCCTATTGAGTTTTAGCTGAAACACTGTAAGTTCTATGCTATCAGGATATGATATGATACGATAACTTTATTCCAAAATGGTAAACTAAGGATTAAATGGAAACATTACTATTGACTGTCTCTATAATCAATAGGGGCATGGTATATGCATTGTTTGAAAAAAGGGGGGCTTAATAGAGCATTTACAGTAGATGTGAGAGACAAAATTGTCCTGTAAAATTTGGCAGAGTTGTCTTGTATTTGTGGCTTCTCTGTTGAAAACTACAGGTAAAACAAGTGAGAGGTTTTCGTGCTGTGCTTCTTTATGCAATGGAAGACTACAGCCCCGTGTCTGTCATACAATATCAATAATTTTACAAGCTATGTGTTTTGTTATTTCATTCTCTTGGGAGTGATGGGAGCAGATGTATTTAGTCAATTCAAAAACAGTATTGTTGATCCGCCTCAAGCCTTTGCTACTGGACCAAAAAAAGGAGTATGGGTAGAAAATATCGCAGAGCTTACAGGATGGGCCTTGGCTGACGAGCAAGCAGTGTTGAATGATACAATCTTTGAATTAGCAGGGTTTGCACTAGGATTTTGTAATAAGTGTCCTGGGACCCATGTATCTGGGCACATTGGGGTCCCTTACATATTTGTGGGATTCTAGTTCACATTCTTTTGTAAGCAAGAAATTTAGTGAAATGGCAAGAAATGAAGCAAACAAATTGTCAAAATGCAATTTCCTGTTAGTTCTTTCCATAAAAATGCACGATTTTTTGTGTTCATGTGAACCCTGTTGACTGTATTGTCTGTCTGTGATTGTTTCAGGTCCTTTGTCTGTCTCCTACTTATGAACTAGCTATGCAGATTGGTCAAGTAGCCGAGCAAATGGGAAAATACTGTACTCATATTAAGATTGCATATGCTGTGCGAGGATCAAACAGTAAGTACAGTCTCAGGGCTTGAAATAACGGCCATCAGTCGCTGGTCATGACCAGCAAAATTAGTTTAAGCTTGGTCATACCTTGTTTATGGCTTTCGCGTTACTATATGACCAGCAAGGCAAAGATTTGACCAGACAAGGTCCGATTCTTGCCAGACATTGTCGGTTGACCAGCTGTTATTTCAAGCCCTGCAGTCTACACATGCCACTATTAAAATAATATAGAAATGCATCATTAAACTCAACATGTACTATTACAAAAACTTTTTCATCTTATTCCATGTAGTACCACGAGGGCAGAGATGTAACGATCAGATCATCATTGGGACGCCAGGAACTGTACTCGACTGGATTAGAAAACTGCGCACATTTGATCCCAAAAAGATCCGCGTGTTTGTCCTTGATGAAGCTGACATCATGATTGCCTTACAAGGTCATCAGGATCAGTCAATAAGAGTTCAAAAGTAAGTTTCAGTATAACATAGCTAAAGTATAACCTGTCCTCTGATTGGTTAATAGGAGTGTGAGAGTGTATCCATAACTCTATGGACTGCACCCTGACGTGATTGAGGAGCATGCACTATGTACCTGCCCTCTGATTGGTTAATCAGAGTGTGAGAGTGTATCCATAATTCTGTGGACTACACGCTGACATGATTGAGGAGCATGCACTACTGTATGTACGAAAGATTTTGAATGAAATTAGGTTTTTTTAGTTAACAAATAATTTTTTCAGTTTTACTACATTGTAAAGGGGCAGTAAAGGGGGTCTGGCACACAGTGAAAACCGTAAAAAAATTACAATGTCAATCACTTCTTTGTTGATGGGTTGCACGGTCATGAGAAGACACAATCATAAATATTGATACAACTCAAACAAAGAATCTTATTTTCAAGGGAATGTTACAATGTATGTGGTCTGAAATGGGTAAAACATGCCCAAGCTAAAAGACGTGTTAAAGATCATTCCCTATACAAATCAATTTATTTCAGGTCATTACCAAGCGACTGTCAAACACTTCTTTTCTCAGCGACATATGACGAGGTAGTCATGAAGTTTGCGCACTCAGTCACAAATCAATTTATTTCAGGTCATTACCAAGCGACTGTCAAACACTTCTTTTCTCGGCGACATATGACGAGGTAGTCATGAAGTTTGCGCACTCAGTGGTAACAAACCCTATAGAAATACGCCTAAGAAGAGAAGAAGAGAGTCTGGACAACATTAAGCAATACTATGTGATGTGCCACAATCCAGAGGAAAAGTTTGAGGCTCTGTGCAACATGTATGGGGTATTATCGATTGGCCAATGTATGGTATTCTGCATGGTAAGTTAGATTATTGTACAATCCAGGTGATTTCGCTTCTCTCAGGCTGAAGAAATTAGCTGATCAGTGAACATTTTGTTTGTAGTTTCCTAGTTCTAGACATTTGGCTTGATTTACAACAGCTTTTGCTTGAAAATATAGACAAAAATATTTATTGGTGAAAAGATCCTCCAAATACCTTCCTAGTTGTTGGTGGAAAATATCTTATTAGAGAACACTTGGAAATTTTCACTGTGACAACCAATGCATTGTGCGTCTAGATTCCAAATCACGTGGATGTAGCTGTACAGAGCTTAGTTACAGCCATTTTCAGACACGCCCACTCTGTAGAAGCGCATGTCACCCACAAAATTGTCCTGTAAAATTTGGCAGAGTTGTCTTGTATTTGTGGCTTCTCTGTTGAAAACTACAGGTAAAACAAGAGAGAGGTTTTCGTGCTGTGCTTCTTTATGCAATGGAAGACTACAGCCCCGTGCCTCTCATACAATATTAATACTATTAATAGTTTACACTGACGAAGGACTAACTTCCGAAACTACAGTATACCGTACAAACTTTTTGACATGGTGCTTCAGTTTCCTTCTTATTCACTTACAATAATTTTACTTTTTATCATCGTTTGGTTCTTTAAATTTTTCTGAAGTTTATTTTATTTTTACAGACTCGCAAAAGTGCAGCATGGCTTGCGGCCAAGATGGTCAAAGAGGGACATGCCACAGCACTACTGAGTGGAGAAATAACAATAGAACAGAGACTTGCTGTCATTAACAGATTTAGGGACGGGAAAGAAAAGCTTCTCGTTACTACCAATGTGTCGGCACGTGGAATAGACATTGAACAAGTTACTCTTGTTGTGAACTATGACATGCCCCTCGACGGACAGGGACGACCTGACTTCGAGACTTACTTACACAGGATTGGTCGCACAGGGCGTTTTGGGAAGTCAGGAATTGCTGTGAACTTTATTGATGGTCAAAGGTCATTGAATTGTATGAAGAGGATTGAAGAGCATTTTGGTAGGAAAATCATGGAATTAAAGGCCGATGATGTCGATGAACTTGAAAAACTGAACTAAAAAAAAAAGACTCAAGGAACCTTGTATGGGATTTCATTTTCAAAATCGATTCCAAGATTTTCAATTTTTTCCACTAGTATTTCACATCTAGTTCGCAAGTTTTAGTGAACCATGAACTTAGCAAAGATGGTTCAAGTACTGGTAGAATGAAGAGTTTCTGACTATTTCATTTTTAAAAAGATGCCAAGATTTTCAAATATTTCCACTGGCATTTCGCATCTAGTTCACATATTCTAGTTCACCATGAACTTAGCAAAAAGATGGTTATAGTGTTATTGTATAGGTAGAGATATTAACTTTCCATGGTTCGTCTTTGATTTCTTAAATTACTGAAGAACCGCTTCTACTTTTTTATATTTTTGTTGCATGAAAAAAATTATAGCACTCAGGTATGATTTATGCCTTATTGCAATTTTGTTCTTCTGCGAACTCAGTAGTTGAGAGTTACCCATAAGAATTTGGTTTTTTTACTGCCGCCAGTCAAAAATATAAAAGGTACTGACTGATTATTTTTGATTGACAGCAGCGAAAAAACCAATTTCACAACAAGCCGTTAAAATAAATCTACGCGCCGCTTGACTGATCGGCTGCTTATTTTCGCTCTCCGTTAGATTAATGTTTTATTCGTGTTCAAGTGACTAGTTAACTCTATTTTACGAGTTAATTACTTATAAGAACCTAGTGTGATGAAATATGATACAATACTCAAGAAACGTTCTATTTTCAATGTGTCTTTGGTGGAAAGTTCCCGATCAGCTTGGACTTCAAATTACCCGCCATGTCACCAGTTCACGAACGACTGGACCGCTAACCTCACAAGTCTTCAACTCTATTAAAGATCTCGGAATTCTACGTCGATTTCGAGGACGATGTGGATGTCGATCTACAACCAGTCTCCAATCTAAAAGTACTCCGTCTTATTTGACTTCTTTATCTCAATCTTCAACTTTGAAATCCAACGTAGCAACAACAACATCTTATTTGCATAATCTTCGTTCTGGCTCATCAAACACTCAAGATTACACTTCACTCGACTCAGAATCTCAAGTCCACAGGAACTATACTGATCAACTCTCAAATACTCGGTCATTAACTAAGATTTCAACAACACGACAATCATATGACTTTCCTACATTTTTCTTGAGCAACACTCGTTCAATGGTTAACAAGATAGATGAGATCAATGCGACCATTGTTAATAATAACTGCGATGTTGCGGTTATCACAGAATCGTGGCTATCATCAAATATCACGAATGACCTCATCAAGATTCCTGGGTTTCTTTCTGTTCGTAAAGATCGACCAGACGACCAACGTGGTGGTGGACTTTGTACCTATATCAAAGATACATTGGACTTCCTGGACTTAAAAGATCTCTCTGACCCTGCATTTGAAACACAATGGTTCTTATTAAAACCTAAAAGACTTCCAAGAGGAATCAACTCAATCATAATGACAAGTGTTTATCATCCTCCACAAAACAACGACCTTGAATTGAGGAAACATCTATCCCAGTCCCTAGACATTGCTCTCGCTAAATTCCCTAATTCAGGAATTGTCTTGTTGGGAGACTTCAACAAGTTTAACCCTGGATCCCTAACCTCATCCTTCAACCTTAAACAAGTGGTAAAGAAACCTACTCGTGGTAGTAATATCCTTGATAAAATCTACACTACTCTTTCAAATCACTACATCGATGCCACGATTCTCCCATGTATAGGTCAGTCTGATCATTCAAGTGTTTTCCTCAGCCCTGCAACGCAGAATCCTACGCCGTGTACTCCTGTCTACACTACTAAGAGAGACTGCCGACCTGCAAACAGACAAGCTCTATCTACCACTTTGTCCAAAGTCAACTGGACTCCCCTTTACCACACAGCTGCAGTAGAGGACCAGTTCGCTCTCTTCTCAAATATAACATCCTCTGCTATTGACACCCATCTTCCTCTGCGCACGATAAAGTTCCATCCTAAAGACAAACCCTGGATTACCGCAGATATCAAGAATCTTATCTCTAAAAGACAAAAGGCTTGGTCGACTGGTAATACTCTTAAGTACAACTTCTACCGCAACAAAGTAAGAAAATTATGTAATTCTGCCCGCAAGTCCTTTTACGATGAAAAAATCCTCAATACCCGAGAACCAAACCCGAAAAAATGGTGGAACAACATCAAGACTATTTCTGGCATGTCCAAATCGGAACCTCTTTCAAGCATCTTCCATAATGGTGAGTTCAAAAGAGGTTCTGAACTTGCTGATCTGATTGCAGAATCCTTTTGCAACGTCTCAAACAGCTTGCCTCCACTTCAGTTCAACAAGCTTCCCATCACTTCTGTTCCCGATGAATATATAATATCACCTCGTCAAGTTGAATTGGAATTGGAAAAAATTAATCTTCAGAAAGCAACCGGTCCCGATGACATCCCTAACTGGGTACTGAAGACTTCTGCGCCTCTGATTGCTGGTCCAATATGCTCGATCTTTAACGCTAGCATTGCACAAAGCCGCGTTCCAGTACTCTGGAAATCTGCTGATGTTCTCCCTCTACCCAAGATATCTAATCCAAAATCTGTTGACAGTGACCTCAGACCTATCTCTCTCACACCTGTTCTGAGTAAACTACTAGAAGGTTTTGTTTTCCGTTGGCTTTTTAACCACATCAAATCATCAATCGACCCTTTCCAGTTTGGAAATATCAAGAATTGTTCTACTACACATGCTCTTATCCATCTGATCCATCAATGGCTAGCAGCATTGGACGACCCTGGCTCAACTATCAGATGCTGCATGATTGATTTCTCCAAGGCCTTCGATCGCATTGACCATAACATTCTACTTCGGAAGTTACAAATGCTTGATACTCCTCCTATTTTGTTGAACTGGTGTGCTGATTTCTTACATGACCGGTATTTGCGTGTTAAGCTTGGCCGGAATAAATCATCTTGGCGATCAATCAACGCTGGTGTCCCACAAGGTACAAAACTTGGCCCCCTTTTCTTTCTCGTGATGATCAATGACTTGCAAACTAATCTTCCATTATACAAATATGTCGACGACTGTACGGTTTATGAAATCGTTTCAAGATCTTCTCCGAACTCAACGCTTCAAGCTAACATTGACTCTATTACCGACTGGACTGACCGCAATAACATGCGTTTGAATGTCTCTAAAACTAAAGAATTACGTGTATCCTTCCTTAAAGACCCCCTGGCATTTGACAACCTTTCTTCCACTAGTGCCGAAATTGAGATTGTAGAAGATTTTAAACTCTTGGGAGTAGTAATCTCATCAAACCTCACCTGGAACGCACACGTTAACTACATATGTACCAAAGCAAGTAAACGGCTGTACGCTCTGAGAATTCTCAAGCGGTCTGGTGCCCCAGCCAAAGATCTGATAACAGTTTTTTGTTCATTTATTCGCCCTATTTTAGAATACGCTTGTCCCGTATGGCACTTCTCTCTTTCACAAACTCTCTCTGACCAAATCGAGCACATTCAAAAACGTGCATTGAAGATTGCCTTTCCTCAGACGTCATATACTACTACACTGAAGCACGTTGACCTGCCTACACTGTACCAACGAAGAGAAGATCAGTGCCTAATCCTTTATAAAAAATCTCACCAACACCCAGATAACAAGATTGGAAAACTTCTTCCATTGGCCACATCCCACAACTACAGTCTAAGAAATCCACGAAAATTCCCGTTGTACAAATGCAGGACTGAACGTTATAAGAACAGTTTTATTCCTAAATGCGTTAGCATCTGGGATAAACCGCAATAGATTAATGTCTCATATTTACAACTTGTATATAATAGTTATCCTTCAATATTATCTCTTATAATATGTTGTAAAATCACGTTTTTTAAATTCACACGAATTTACAAAGTGATCAATAAACCTATTCTATTCTATTATAAAATTTGTGTGTAAACACAGAATATTGAGATTAACAGGTCATAGAATCAGTGGGTTAAATATCTTTACCATTTCAAAATAAATCTTTTTTCATGGAAATCTATTCCTTAAAAATAAATCAGCAACACTTTACCGTCCACAAGTCCCAAGTAGGGTTGGGTACACAAAACAAATGAACTGAAGATTATCATTATTTGGGAATTTTAGAGAGAGAGACCAAATTTTTACATCCTATTTAATAATAATTTTCTAGGTCACAATTATAAAACATGGGGCAGTCAGACTCTAGGAATTATTTTCAGCACGAATCCTAAACAACAAATTATATTAATCTTTATGTTTACAAGAGCCATGCATCTAGCTAAAATTCCAAATGTTATGAGTTTTGGGATTCATATTGTAGTTTGTGGCATGAAGATATAGAGGCTTTGCACCATCACGTGATGGCAGCCATGACAGGAGCCTCTATGGGTTTGATGGAACCTCAAGAAAAAATATGTAAAAGTCATAACTTACTGTATTATAAGTGACCACATCAATTGTAAATAGATTGACACACAATAGTCCCCTTCACAATACTTCCCTGCGCCATCTTGAAAGGTAGCCATGCATTTGCCTTGAAGCGAGACACGAGGTAACCTTGCAATGATAGAGATGTGAATAATTGTCCAAGGTGTAAAAAAAGGTCTCTATCATTGCAAGGTCGCCTCATGTCTCACTCTGATGCAAAGACAGGGCTACCTTTCAAGATGGCACAGCAAACTGTGAAGGGAACTAATTTCAAAGTGAGCTTCATGAGACACATTTGAGTTAAAGTTAAACACTACAATGCAAGATTCAAGATCTATAATTTTTATTTAAAGATATAATGAAATCCTATTCTCTCATCATTAATGACCAGTTTTGGTCTAACTATATGCAATCATATTTTAAGTGCAGTTTAGTTCACTAGTTTTAAATAACTGCTTATTTCAGGGATAGTTTAGCATTGTTACAAGGATTGATTTGATTAATAGTAGTAACTATTGATTATATTGTTACAATAAAAATAAAATTTAAGACTTATTGATTTGCATTTGATTTGGGAACATTTAGAGAGGGTTTTATTTTACCTGTAAAATACTCTGGGAATCAAACAGAGTCCTGCAAAAATTGAACAGGGAAATCAAAGGAAATATCGGAAAAATTGTCTGTTGAAATACTTACATTTCCATAGAAAATGTTTAAAGAAAAATTGTCAAATATATTTTGAGAGCCAAAAAATAGGTAAGGACTCAGTCTCCCATCATGCTTTGTGCTAGAAATTCATTGTTGTTCTTGGCTATTATGAAATTGATGACCAAAGAATTTGGAGAACAAAGCCAGATAGTTCCTCAGGTGCAACAACAGCTCTAAGCCCTTTTGTCATCTTTCTTCTCGTCCTCATCTACTCCTGCATACCACAAAGCAGCTAGCAACACGGCATGACATGCATGTAATGTTAGTGATGATAACACTGTTGATGGGTAGGTATTCCAACACAGCTCTATCAACCCTAAAACAAGAATCCTGGATAGTAATGAAGGGATGAAATTAGTATCATTGAATTCCCTGTAAAATTATTTATTGATAGCCCCAAATGACACCCAAGAGGTCAAGACAGTGTCCTCCATAACACTAAAGAATGAGAATTATATGCTTATCATTATTATTATTCATATTGTAGTATAATTTTACTTGAATTTATCTAAATTGGGCTCCCTGTGGTTGGATCAGGGTCAAACTGCAGGGCTCGAAATAAAAAAGATAAATGGCCAGACAGTTTCTTATTTTCAGCAGGATAAATAATTTTGGAGCAAAATTCCCCTGCCATTTTATTTTCTATTTGGCAGTTCAAATTTGTTTTAGCCTGACAGTAGTCAAACTTGACCTGCATTTTGGCCATTGACAGGCCCTTATTTTGAACCCTGAACTGTACTAGCAGAAAAATCTTATAACAATGAGAGTGCTCAGCCTGCTCAATCATTACCTGACTGAATTCCATAGTCTTGTGTTCCACAGTAGATAAGGTAGTGTGTGGAAATACCACACATAAAACTGATAATGTAAGGACCTAGAGAAAGTGAGTCCTATGAAGTTAGACATAAACAGAACTAATACAAGCTGTCATCAAAGTCAAGGTGTATATATCTCTAAAGTTTTCTATTGTACTGTACATAGTTTTACAGTTAGAGGGCCATTATCATTGTATCATCACCATCACTGTCATCATCATTATCATTACCACCATCATCATTACTATCATCACCACTATCATCACCACTATCATCACCACTATCATCACCACTATCATCACCACTCTCACCGTCATCATCGTCACCACCATCATCATCATCATCACCATCATCATCGTCACCATCAACATCGCCACCATCAACATCATCATCATCAACATCATCATCAACATCATCACCATCATCATCACCATCATCATTGTCATTACCATCATCGACACCATTATCATCACCATCACCATCATCACCATCATCATCATCACCATCATCATCATCATCATCACCATCTTATGCTTGATAGTAAAAATACATTAAATAGCATAGGGAGTGTTCATAATTCATGGGTGGTGACAGGGGTTTTGATGGGGGGTGGGGGTGGATTTAGTGGGGGGCCAAAGCAGTTGCTGTTTTACATGGAAATATTTGGCATCAAAGGATATTATGCGATGTCAAGCGCTGTGGTAGATATGGTCTTTTGAAGTATCCAAGTAGACTTTCAGACTTTCTGCAAATATCACAAGAATAAAAATATTAGCATGGCATGAATTATTTTCAAGACAACACACAGGTAGTACTAGTATTTTTCATTTTTAAACCTTGGTCATTCTGAGTTAGCAAAGCCTAAATAAATGTAGAACATTTCAAGAAGAAAAACCTCCAAATTTCTAATATAGATAGGAATTGAACCCATGACTGTTGGAAAGCACTCCCAGAGTCTTCCTACAGGGTGGCACAGGGGAGGTGGGGTATCGATCATGAATCTCTAAATTCCTGAATCACAAAATACGATTAATGAATAACCTTGATACAAGGATTGAGGGTGTAAATTATTTGAATTTTCACAAATCACGGTCTTCAAGATCAATGACTTATTTTTTTGAACTTGAAACTTCACAAATCACAGTCCAAAAAAAAAGGCTGAATAATGTGTCACGCGTAACCCATGCCAACCTGTTCATAGTGGTAAACATCCCTCCCCTCAGAGTGTCCATAGTGACTATTTCTATACACAAATACATTGTTTAGTATACATGAAAACAGTCAGTACCGGTACATTCATATATGTGATTTGACTTTTAGTTTTGGAGATATTTGAGGACAAAATCCAGGATTTCACTTCTAGAGGTGGTGGGTACTGGGTAACCCCACCCCTCCCCTCTAAATTAAGTTCCATGAAATAATAATTGCTTCAACCTTTTCCTTCCATCCTTACCTAGTCCACTTGAAAAGATAAAATAGGAAAAGAACACTAAGGTGAAGCAGAAGAAGAGTTATGTGAAAATATCGGTTCAAGAAAAACCATTCCGGCAGAAACCTCCAGTTGACTGTCCACTTGAAGAAAAACTGACGACCAAGGTTAAATGACATCACAAGATAAGCAGTGGGGTTGTTGAGCAGAAATGGGAGACCAAGGAGTACCTAGAAGGAGAAATGGGAAGTAGGATTATAAAATGAATGGATGGGATGGAAGGAATGGATGGGACATAAGACAAGATTTTTAGTTAATGGAATAGTGGATGAATGGGATGATAGGATAGGATGGATGAATGGAGAGTTGCATGAAAGGATGGATGGATGCTTGAATGAATGGATGGGATGGAAGGAATGGATGGATGGGACATGATAAGACAAGATGTTTAGTTAATGGGATAGAGAATGAATCAGATGACAGGATAGGATGGATGAATGGAGAGTTGCATGAAAGGAATGATGGATGGATCTATAAATGTGTGGGATGGCCCACTTCTCCTAGGGTTTGATAAAATTTGAAGGTTTTTTCTAATTTTGAATAAAATACATGTGAATAATCTACCTGAACCATGGCACATATGAATAGTCTTGGTATAGAGTACCAGACACCACATGTCTGGAGCAGCAACAGGAGCAAACCAGGTGCAAACAGCAGGATATTCATCTTGATACTAACACCAATACTAGAAATGGAAGTATCACTAAGCATTACTTTTCATAAATTCACACTTTGGTAAGACAACAACAATGATAATAATAATGATGACAAAATTGATGATGATGGTGGTGATGATGATGATGGTGGTGATGATGATGGTGGTGGTGATGATGATGATGGTGGTGATGATGATGATGATGGTTATGTTGATGATAATTATGATATTGATGATGATGGTGATGGTGATGATGGTGGTGATGATGATGATGGTTATGTTGATGATAATTATGATATTGATGATGATGATGGTGGTGATGATGATGATGATGATGGTGATGATGGTGATGATGATAATGATGGTGATCACCATCACCATCATCACCATCACCATCATCACCATCATCATTATCATAATCCTTATTTAAATAAGGTAACACTTGTGTCCTAGAGCTTGGAAATGGATGACTTTTGGCATTCTTAAGACATAAAAGATGATTAGAAATGTCATTTAGTACCTGAATAGAAAGCATCCTATGCTCCACCGACTGTACATGAAGCACAATACAGCAAGATAGAGGAAAAGCATGGCTACAGGGTCATTGAACAGTCTCAGTATATAGATGGAATGGATACGGTAAGAACCACAGCACATGAAGAAAAACACATAAGGTGGGACCTGATGGGGAAAAAAATTTATGTCATTTTGTTGTTTTTCACTCTCATTTTTTTTTTTTTATTATAGGCAGGCACATTTAACTCTAAACAGTTGTTACTGCTAGTGTTGTTGCTGCTGTTATTGCTGCTGCTGTTGTTGCTGCTGTTGTTGTTGCTGCTGTTGCTGTTATTGCTGCTGTTGTTGATGCTGTTGTTGCTGCTGCTGTGGTTGCTGCTGTTGTTGTAGTTGTTGCTGCTGTTGTTGTTGTTGCTGCTGTTGCCGTTGTTGCTGCTGTTGTTTCTGCTGTTGCTGTTGTTGCTGCTACTGCTGTCATTGTTGCTACTACTGTTGTTATTGTTGTTGTTGCTGTTGCTGCTGATGCTGTTGTTGAGCACTGCTACTGTTTTGGTATTGTTATTGTTATTGTTGTTGCTGTTGTTGTTGCTATCATTGCTGCTGTTGATATTATACGGTATATGAAAATATTCTTAGAAAAGAACAAACACCTATTTAACTGATACCTTTGCTGTTTTGTAATAGATGGTGAATATAACGATAAGCGTAACCAAGTATAGTAAGGCGAAGAAATACTGCGCAGTTCTGATGTCCATTCCATGGTTCGTGAGGTAATACAGACCAGCAAATATATACACGAACCCTGCAGGATAACTAGAACACCAGTATGAAAAGACCAATTATTATAATCATGCACAACATATATATCAAATACATATGATATATATAATCTTTAACACTTAAGTTTCTCTATTTCTCTATTTCTCAGGGTTAGCCTCAATTTTGCGAAGAATATTCATGTGTTTCAGTGAAGGTTTGTGGAATTTCAAAGTGTTTGTATTGTTGAAGTGTTGCATTCTTTACTTTACTGTTATTATTTGTGAATATTTTGACAGTAGAATGGAGCTAACCCGAGTAAATGAGTCCGTAATCAAGGAACACAGCAGTGTCTAGTAGAGTGTCAAAATTATAAATGATAAAAAAAACAGATATAGTTGTACTGGTATATTGAATCTAATATTCATATTTTTCTTACACAAGAGGTCCTGTGCCACCTTCTAGTTTATAGTAATCGTATGTACCATTTATAACACCTTCCACCTCCGACATATAGGCTTCCCAGTCAATCTCTGTGTCTAGAACATAGAAAGTATTGATCTCTTAAATACTGTTAACTGAGTGCTCCTATCTCTTACATGTGGGGTCGCGGGTGACTCAAGTTCAATTCCTGGATAGAGTTTGTTATGTCTAGAACTTCCTCCCTTGATTCAAGGGTTTTTCTTCAAATTCTCTGGTTTTCCACTGTCCTCAAAACCCAATATACTAAACTCCACTTCAATCTATGAGTTTGCCCTACCCTGTCCAGATCACCTTTCAGGTTACCTTTACAAAAAAAAACTACCCAGCCCCCCTCACTTTACTACACCCCCTACCCACCCCTACAAAGTATGCAAAAGCACATATTTTCCATTATTTTTCAATCTTATATTTAGAGGCCCTAACCCACAAGATCTAGAAGATAAATTAAAATCTAATAAATATATAAAGCTTATAGGGACGATATCCCATATCAAAATGGTCAATGATAAAATTTGCTTTTACAACTTACACCTAATTTTCCAGATTACAGCAATATTCACGATTATCTCAGCACAAAAAAGTAACGCAGCAATAACCCATCCATTCTTGGGCTCCAAAAATAAAGATTTCAACCAGTTTAAAAATATTTTGAAGTCAAATTTCGTCCTTTCTTTTCCTCTCCTCTTCACAGGAGCCATCTTGGACCTTCTCTAGGAATCGTAACAAGTTCGTGAATTAGTTACTTAGTTTTGATTGGCTTGATTTTGATTCGTGATATGCTCGGGAGGTCACGAAAGAGACCAAAGTAAGCTCGAAGATGTACCGAATGGATATTTTGAGCCCGCGTGTCATCCGCGTGTGGAATCAAATCAACAAACAAGATGGCGATCAGAGGTGTAGTTCTAATACTCGCCTTATTTTACCTCTCTTTTACGCTCCTTTGCGACGCTCAAGTCGCGATCAGAGCTCGACAATGCACATTCTTTGGTAAGTTCTACCTTTGAGATTCCTTGATCGCTAATTATATCAAGATCGAAATCGTTTTGGCAACTGTTTTGCTCATGCTAAGTCTTGCCCATACTTGAGTACAATATTCATCGTTCTAGTAGCTCGAAATTACGTCATGCAGGATTTTAATCACGAATTTTAATCCAAAACTAAAACTGCATTAAATCCAGGCTATGCGTTTGCCGTCTTTTCCGCTTTTTATTGTTTTTTAGCTCGTCAGCGACAATGGAAATCAGCCTCGAGCCCTTTACGTTGGTTTGGTTGAAACTTGAAACCAGCCTAAACAACGGGGTTAGAATTCCTCTCATATCACGAGACGACGCTAACAACTTAGACTTTGACCATTTATTTTTTTCTCCACGTAAACCAAGTACTATAACAACGACGCGTA
This sequence comes from Anthopleura xanthogrammica, assembly GCA_964019055.1. Classification (NCBI taxonomy): domain Eukaryota; kingdom Metazoa; phylum Cnidaria; class Anthozoa; order Actiniaria; family Actiniidae; genus Anthopleura; species Anthopleura xanthogrammica. The sequence continues at coordinate 8,826,151 of OZ025224.1, forward strand.
AAGTTATCTAAGTTTGAAGTAGTTTGGAACAATTTAGAGGCGTTCACACAGCTGTTTCTAACGCGTGAATGAAAACATAGAGTTCAATGTCAACAAAAGCGGACAAAGTGCAAGATACGATCAATATTTTCCATGTCTCGTTGACAGATAGTTATCTAATTACGAAAGCCTTTAACTATCATTGGAAGAAGTTAAATTTTTAGGAAATTAAATCAGGAAGTTCAGGTGTAATTTCCTTCCAATGTAAACAGAACTCGCTCATTCGTTTAATTTTCGAAGTTTAGTTCAAAATTTCGTGAAAATTACCATTCCTGTTTATTATTTATAAAGTTTATTAGATCCTTGGCAGGAATCCGCAGGGAGTTCATTTTAGAAAAATAGCAGGAAAAATTATATATTTTTTCATCCTGTGTTTTGAACTAAGCTACTAGGAATTTAGCTTTAAAAAGTAAAAAGGATATGAGATTCTTACCAGAATATGAATGAATATAGTAATAAGATAAGTTTCAATTTTGTATTTATGCATTTTTTCATCTCAGGGTTGAGGATTTTCTAAAATTGTGACTAGACTTCATTCCCTTGAGTATGATTTCTATATTTTACATGATGTTGAAGTCACAGCCCTTCCTCACCAAAAAATGTGCCTTCATCTAGCTTTGTTTAGCTTTTTTTTGCCCTGTGCCAGGCTATCACACTCTCAGAACAAAATAAATTAATATACAATCTAAACATGTATTTTTTTCGCATTTAGGTCAAGGAAGAACGCCAAAAGAAGCATACAGTCTGTCCAACTGCACATGGTTCAAGGAGCAATCATGTTGTCGGCACACTGAAGTGACGTCAGTTTTCCAAACCATGATGCCACTGGAAACAAGCAACAAAAAATGTTACGATCTTATGAACTACCTCATGTGCTACTTCTGCAGCCCAGACCAGGAACAATGGTACAAGTCAAACCGTGTACACGTTTGCAGCACATTCTGCAAACAAATCTATGAAAACTGCAAAAGCGCTAGCTATAGAGGTGAAACTATTGGCAAGAAGTATCCTAATGGCAAAAAGTTCTGTGAAGCTCAATTATTTGTTGTTGCAGAAAGTAACAAGAATTGCTTCGACCATAGTTTAGTTAGTGCTTCTACTCGCAGATCCTCCGAATACTGGTTCCTGCTTTCAATCCTTTTTGCCTTTTCTGTAGTTCGATTTTCACTGTGACATTGTTATTAAACAAGGTTTGAAATAACAGCTGGTCAGTGGACAATGTCCAGCCAGAATTGGAACTTGTCCAGTCAAATATTTGCCTTGCTGGTCATCGTGACCACTAATGTTGAGCCAGAAATGGGGCATCACGAAGCTAATTTGGCCATTCATTATGACCGGTGACTGACCCGCTATTATTTCAAGCCTTGTTATAAAATGACAAACTTAATCTATTGGAAAAGGAAAAAATTGAACAACAGCATACATATGTATGCTTGTACATAATATATCTTGTATATCTGTCAATATAATTATTAATTATGTATAGCAACCATATATCATATATATATCATTAGTTAGTCTAAAACAAATTAACTGAATTTTCTGAAGATTAACGGAAGATTTTGTTTTAACAATTTCAGTATAAGTAGGTTTCAAAGTAAGTGTTTATGATTAATAATTGTGAAGAGCTGTATAAACTATAAATTTATTTTTATGACCACAGTAAAGAGGGTATGTGGTGAAGGAATGTAGCTGTAAGAGTATTTGAGTTTTAGGAGTAGGAAGTCATGTTACTAACTTAAGTTGTAAGTACATTTTTAGTATATTTAGGGGTGTGTCTTGCATACAGTCATTCTCAATGGTGAGATCATAATCGTACAATTTTCAATTGCGACAAAGTAGGTTTTTGTGGACGTCAATCAAAGCGTTTTTATAGATACATGTCCTTGAAATGTTTCTGTTTCCCAACCATGCCAAACTTTTTGATTGATATTTACCAAAACTTGTGGTGATGATGAATACCAGATGTTATCAAGGATGGCTGTAAAACACTCTACACAATATCTTTAACCGAACCTTAGCTTAGAAACCTATATATAAATTGAAAGGTGGCCAAAGATACAGAAACTAAATGCAATGGCCCATTTTGTGAAGATCTTACTGTGATATTTATCGTAATATTACTTCAACTTAGAAAATTTTCAGGGATGAAAAATATGATTATCATCATGCAGACATTTCTTTCATGGAAGGATACCAATAGATGTAGTACAATTATGTAAAAACAGTTGAATTGGGACAAATCATAATACGATGAATGATGTAAATAGATGCATTATGTCTGAATAAACTATACTTGGATATTGTGGTTGGTTTTGCACATTTGGATAAAACTATTACTGAGTTTGGCATGCTTTACTTAGCTGTAAGCTGGTCATGAATGGAGAAGAATCTGAAGGAATTTAGTTGGTGCAGCCAATTTCCAGAATCACCCACATGCGAATGTGTTTTGAGACCATGGATACCCCTGCCTGCTGCATGGACATTTTTTTATTTTTGAAGTGAACACCTACAACCGAATTGAGAGAAAATTTCTTCCTCTTTCGTCAATTATTTCCTCGATCACCCTATAACATCCAAGGTTCCCAACGATATTCCAGATACCGGCTAACTCCTTGGTTTAACCCCTTTGTTTATTTGGCTAAGTGAAAAAGAAAGAAAAAGTCCCCCGCCCCCACGAGCCTCTGTTGCAGAAATTACATGATTTGCTTCAGTTCAACAACAGCATGTTGCTTGTAACGTTGGCTAAGTGCGAATGTGTTTTGAGACCATGGATACCCCTGCCTGCTGGCCATAATTTTTTATTTTTGAAGTGAACACCTACAACCGAATTGAGAGAAAATTTTTTCCTCGATCATCCTATAACATCCAAGGTTCCCAACGATATTCCAGATACCGGCTAACTCCTTGGTTTAAACCCTTTGTTTATTTGGCTAAGTGAAAAAGAAAGAAAAAGTCCCCCGCCCCCACGAGCCTCTGTTGCAGAAATTACATGATTTGCTTCAGTTCAACAACAGCATGTTGCTTGTAACGTTGGCTAAGTGCGAATGTGTTTTGAGACCATGGATACCCCTGCCTGCTGGCCATAATTTTTTATTTTTGAAGTGAACACCTACAACCGAATTGAGAGAAAAAATTTTCCTCGATCATCCTATAACATCCAAGGTTCCCAACGATATTCCAGATACCGGCTAACTCCTTGGTTTAAACCCTTTGTTTATTTGGCTAAGTGAAAAAGAAAGAAAAAGTCCCCCGCCCCCACGAGCCTCTGTTGCAGAAATTACATGATTTGCTTCAGTTCAACAACAGCATGTTGCTTGTAACGTTGGCTAAGTCACAACACTAGATACTTAATTCTCTAGGTGGGGGACTTTGTAGTTTCTGAGGGCATGACCCTCGATCAGCATCAAGTGCCCTTTGGACTGATCGACTCCAGGAGAGAAAATGTTTGCTCTGGGCATAAGACGATTGACAATAACGTATCCCTCTAGAATATCTAGGTGGTAGAACAGAAAACTGAGAGTGTTAGTACTTTAAACGTTGACCAAAGAAGACAATTAGTAAAAAACGTTTATTCCATATGAGGAAGCAACTTATGGTACTATACTTATCAGATGGCTTCCATCAATTACCAGACATCTACCAATCAAAAACCTAGACATTCAAGCATTGCATACGATTTAAACGGAAGCCATTTCAGTGGCACTGTTTATCAAACAGCTTCCATCAATCATCAGAAACTCACGCCTTACTAATGACAGCCATTTTAGTGCCACGATCTTACGTGCCACGTGATCGTACGCTTTTAAGGGCGTAACCAGGATTTCAAACTAGTCCCTCCCCAAAACAACTGTTGTTTTTTTGATACCGAAAAGGAAAGGAAGGGGGTGTATAAAAGCATCCGAAAGTCTCCATGCCACTGATTTTTAGTCTGCGTCAGTGCAGCTCAGCATGGCTTTTCTTCTAGAAAAAAGTCATCCTCTTAAAACTAAATCCGGCTCCAAACTAAACCTCTAATTTACTTAAAAAAATAATTTGCCTACTCATTTTCTCGGGGAAATGATAGTGGTCGACTTGCGGCAAGTCTAACTTGAAGTTACATTAGCGACTTTAAAAACGTGAATTCGAAGAAACGTGATTTTTCATGTCAATAAACACGCGCACTAATACATGCAGTTCGTAAAACGAGCGACTTCAAGTCTTCAGTTATACAGTTTGTAATTCCCTGGTCGTAGGACGTAACAATTTTTTTTAGTACATGCCAAAGGTTCTTCACCCAATAACCATGACGATCACGATCACGAACATGATACAGGAACACGGTACAGGAACACGGTCGCACAATACAGATGTTTAATTGTCTAGCCAGACTATATTGACAAGAAAGCCCTTGACCTATCCCTATGATTAGGCGGTAAAAATTCAAAAACGTGTCGCGGGTTGACTACAACCAAGGAAAATGTGATCTCGAGTCATAAATATATATTTCCTCTAATTCTCATTACGATATCTTGTGACTGCCTCGAGTCGGATATTCGCATTCTTTGAATTAGATTATCTTCGTATTTAGAAAATTTTATATGGCTGACCGTGATGAATAAATAATAATAGATGAATCTGAGACTATGTTTGAAATACATAGGATCAGAATTACCCTAGCAAGACAAATAGAATTTGTTGATATTTTTGAATGGGAAATTCCAGTGGAGTAGAAGAATTGAACAGCGCAGGTGAATAGCAGATGATTATTCATTCCGTAGTTAGTGAAAACATGTATTAGACTATCACCCAATGTTTATGTAAACAACAAAAATAATCTGGAACATTCTTATAAAGATAAGTTTTATATTTCTTGATCGTGCTTATTATCAAATTGTATCAATGATTTTCGGATAATTTTCTCTCATTTCGTGGTGATATCCACGTGACCTCTTAGAGATAATCGAGCTGACCACGTGATGAAACGTGGTTAAAAATTCAAGCTAAATCACAAAATAAATAAATAAATAAATAAATATAAATCAATTTAGGAGTGTATGAGTGTCATAAGATTACATTAATGAGGAATGGCTTTGTAATTTCAAGTACTGTTTCCATATCCTTGCATGTCATTCACACACGTTCCACACGTACGAAATATTTACCATCACGTAAACAAAACGACACTACGTCACAGAAGAATCTGGTCCGTGACGTAATGCCTTTTCTGTAAGCGTATTTAAAGGAACCCTCATTCTGGAACTATAAGATTGCTCGACTTACACGAACGTTACAGAATTCCGTCCTGTGTTAAAGGAGAAAATTTTTGGGAAATTTTCGCTACGTGCATAGAAGCAGTATAGATTGTTGGTTTTCATTTCCGGTTTGCAACCTGTGTAACCGGAAATCAGTGGTATTATCCCATGGTTCATTGGGGTCAGAGCGACCTTGGCTACCACGTCATGACACAGTGTTTGGTATAGAGTCGAGCAGTTCTAAGATGGCGCACCTTGTTATAACCTATTGAATTCAGCCTCATTTTAAACCCCTTCTCTCATCAAAAATAGCCATTTTGAAGCCATGGCTAGTAGCAGTAGTAGTGTAAGTCGTTCGGAGTTCATAGTTGGTGGTAAATATCGTCTTATTCGAAAGATTGGAAGCGGTTCTTTTGGGGACATTTACCTCGCTGTCACATTGACTAATGGAGACGAAGTGGCTGTAAAACTTGAGTCTCAAAAAGCTCGTCATCCTCAGCTTTTATATGAATCTAAACTGTACAAGATCCTACAAGGAGGTGTTGGTATTCCTTCTGTACGGTGGTATGGGCAAGAACGGGACTATAACGTGCTGGTTATGGAACTTCTTGGACCAAGCTTGGAGGATTTGTTTAACTTTTGTTCGCGTCGCTTTACAATGAAGACAGTTTTGATGCTGGCCGACCAAATGATAAGCCGAGTTGAATACGTTCACAATAAAAACTTTATTCACCGAGATATCAAACCTGATAATTTTCTTATGGGTGTTGGTAAAAACTGCAATAAGTTGTATTTGATCGATTTTGGTCTGGCTAAAAAGTACCGTGATAGCAGATCTAAGCAACACATCCCTTACCGTGAAGACAAAAACTTGACTGGAACAGCTCGTTATGCCAGTATAAATGCTCATCTAGGCATTGAACAATCCCGAAGAGACGACATGGAATCCTTGGGATATGTTCTAATGTATTTTAACCGCACAAGTCTGCCTTGGCAGGGTCTCAAGGCTGCTACAAAGAAACAGAAATACGAGAAGATTAGCGAGAAAAAGATGTCCACTCCGGTGGAAGTTCTTTGTAAGGGTTTTCCGGCCGAGTTCGCCATGTACCTCAACTACTGCCGAGGCCTTCGTTTTGATGAGGCTCCAGATTATATGTACCTTCGACAGTTATTCCGAATTTTATTCCGCACGCTTAATTATCAGTATGATTATATTTTTGACTGGACAATGCTGAAACAGAAAGCGGCGCAAGCTAGTGCTGTGAGTGGTAGCACCCCAACACACGGCAAGAAACAAGACCATTCTTCACAACTACCCTCTAGTTTGATGCCGAAGCAAAAAGGAATGTACGATGGCATGTATTAGGACTTTATCCCTTTGTTTTACAGTCCGATCTTTGCTTGACGATGTAGTAAACTAAGCAGACTTAGATCACAGAAGCCGTTGTACAACGCCATGACGGAGAGCACAGAGCCCTGACGAGAAAAAATAATAGATCCCAAGAAAACGCTTACACCCCACGAGGTTTTCCGAACCACGATGGCTTAAACATGATGTAAATAACGTAAAAATAGGATTCAAAATCAACATCGTCTTAAAGACTCTTCGAAAAAAAATAACAGTTTGAAGATCGAAAAGCTTTCTTTTATATTTATGATCATTTTTTCTCCTAATAGTTGGCTTTGTTGTTGTTTCAAATTATACTCAGATGTTGCAAGTTTTTTTGTGATTTCGCGAGAAAATAGAAAATATTTAGTGATCACAATTTCTTTATTATCTTCATTTCCAGAATAAATCCTCACGAGGTAGAACCCATCGCATTTAGTATTTCACTTTCTGTCTATCAACATTTTATGAAGCTTTCACATTTCTTTAATTTGACTGGCTTACATAAAATGAGCTATTATTTTAGAATCGTTTTTTTTCCTCAGTGTATGATAGCTTCAAAGCTCTTGTTTTGTGATGATTAAAATATAATTTATATTAAGTGTGTTTTATTCATTCTTATAGGTAACTGGGGATAGGATTTTTTAAAGATGTAGATTGAAATTTATTTATTTTCCCAATAAGTAGTACAATATTGATTGTTATACATTTCAGAAAACTCTCTGTAATCCACTTCATAATTGCATTGGTTATTTTGGGTATTAAATTTGAAAATTGGATAATGATTACGTCTTGTTTGTTATTTTGGACCTGTAATTTTAGGATGAAGAGACTACCGTCGCGTCGTTGCAGGTGTAAGGGATTCAGCATTCTTTTTTAGGAGACCCAGGCAAATACATATATGATATAATATATACCGGTAATATCAAATTTGAAAATTGGATAATGATTACGTCTTGTTTGCAATAATATAACATACATATATGTTGTTAGTTAAAATATTTAGGGCACAAAACTGTTGTAGCTTAAGCTGCAAATTTATGAAGATAAGCTTTTTGCTTGCATTTGTGTGCCAGTTACTAAGTAATATGCTCCCTTATACTGTCATGCATTAAAAATGTGTATTGTATTCGTATTGAATATGATACATAAAATATTTTATATATGATTTTACTTCCTCCACGAAACAGAAACTTGGTTGTGTTGAAATAATTGAAATAGGATCAAGTTGTACTTCTGTGTAATAAAATTCCAACTATTTTATGGTGGAAGTAAAATCACTATAACTTTGTTTTCGTCTCCTAAAATGCTCTGGTATCGTCGTACTTTAACCGTGATGAATAAAATAACCATGCACTTATAATGTGATATTAGAGTGATTTTCCTTGGACCGTGAAAGTTAGTAGACTAATAGAGGTTAGAAGATATTCATTCCATTGTTTTCTTTTGTGTCTATTTGGTTATTATAGACTAACTGCGAGTGACTGTTTCAGGGTTCAAGGAAAATCACACAGTTTTATAAGAGAGACTTAGTTGAATAAGCGAGAATATGAGGAATACTACAATATGTTTATTTATAGGGTAAACTTTTAAATTAAGTAACAGTTATCTAACACACAAACCAAAAACCAAGGTATTTTTTTCAAATATAACTTACAATTTTCATAGCATACTATAGCACAATAATTAGCAGGATTTTATAGTTTTCATTGTTTTTAGCATTTTTGCTGACATTTTGGAATAATTTTTGATAGATATTCTATTGCTTAGCAAATTATATCATTTTGATTCAAACTTTGCAAGCATTTTCAAGAAATGTTCTACTTTTAAAATGTGTGGATTCTAACAGAAAGTAAAAACACTACACTATATTCTTCCATATTTTGTTATTTCATAATTTAAGGTGTTTTTTACTTCTATAGTTCTTTATTTTGTCTTCATTATTTGACCAGCTCTGCTGACCTTCAATATAGATTCAAGGTTAACCAACAAAGCATTAAACAATTATTCTGAAAAATCTATTAGCATTACGGCGCCATGATTATGTTTACACAAGAGAGTATGAAGTAAGAGAGCTCATCTCTGTGCCCTATGATCATTATTTGAAAATCTATTTTTAGCGCTGCGATAATTTTCACAGCTCTGAGATAATTTCGTGGGGATAGACACCTATGTATGGGAGATGTGCTCTCTTACTTCATACTCTCTTGATTAACAAAAGAAATTGAAGACAAAATATTGATTTCTTTGGAGGGGGCCAAGGTCAATAAAGCTAGAAAGAAAGGTTTTTGTCTCAGATCCAATAGTAGAAGTCACATGTAGATGCTGCTTGAATTTAGGGACTATTTATCTGATGGGGGAGGGGGAGGGAGAAAATGTGGCAACAAGAAATTTTTATGGGGACATGAAATTTTAGAAATTTAAAGGGCTTGAATAATTTACAGAGACAGGATTACGGCAGATTTTCTGTGTGTTAACTGAGGAAATTAATCCAGAACTTAAGTTGCTTTGCTTCACAGCTTGTGATCCTACACACACTGGATAAAAAGTCCAACCATGGCATAGATTTACTATAACCAGTTAAGACAGTTCTAGGGTAAATTCCTTGAAATTGTCATGGAAACTTCTTGATTGACATTGCCCAAAACTACAGTGTTGCAATGGCACATTCTCAATTCTGCTTTGTGGTTCCAGTCAAATCGGCTTCAATGAATGTGTTCAACTACCAACCAATATCCTTATCTGCCATGTGTCCTTAATTAATTTGCATGGTTATTTAATGGGATTCTGCTCTCTACTCAATAGACCCCTTTCACGTGAGGTCAGAGCAGCTCAATTTGGAGGACAAAATAAAAGAATTTTAATCTCCTGAGAATTTGAACCTATTGTTTTGCCCTCCAAATTGAGCTGCATTCCATTGTGCTGCAAGGGGTCAATATCTACCACCTTCATTCCATTGCAATCATCTTGCCATTCGCTTCAATATTCTGACACTCTTTCTTATAGATATGGTCTGGTAGAGGCTTTCCAAGAGTCTCTGGAAGAAAGATTGATCCAATACCAGCAGAGATTGATGCTGCTCCAAATAAAATACATGGGACTATAAGAGGAGTGCTATCCTATGGGAAGCAAAGTAGACCAGTTATTATTAGGATAATATTAACCCTATACTCCCATCTTAAAGAGGGAGCAGCCTCTATTGTTCATGATATACCCCCAAAAATGAGAGGGCTTGCCTAATGAAGGCCCCAGAACTCTCATGTCCACCAACCAGAGCATATTATAAATCACTTTATCAAGACATACAAGTTGAAATTTTCTTTGCAAAAAGCTTCAGGTAATACTTTATATATGTGTTTTATTAACTTACGACAACATATGGTGCAGCCATCCCTCCAACACGAGCACAGAGTGATGCAAACCCTAAACCAGCAACCCTGAAGAAATGGGGAAAGTAATTCAACAGCCATCTTTTATGTTAAGGGCATAAGAAATTAGGGAGGGGATGGTAATCAATTCTTGAGCAGCTTTTTTGGGCAAACGTTTGTTCTTTTCAAACCCCGCTTTCCTAGGGTTTACACCACCCTCCCATTCCCCCTCAACAAAGAGCACTGAGCACCCTTATAAGTGGAATGGCTTAGATTGGGAAATATAGTAAACTAGTATGTCTAAATGTATAAGAAAGAGAAAGTGTCGGAGGGGGATTGCGACTTATTAGCAAAGATATCAGTAAAAATGGGGGGCTATAGCACCCCCGCCCCCAAACCCCAGCCAGTCAAAAAATTCCCATTCCACTTCCTTCAATCATCAAATTCCATTAAGTGCATGGGCAATTTTATCCCTAGTTTCCAAATATAATATCCGTTCCTCTTTGTTCTTATAGCCTGCGTCACGGCCCACGGTACATAATTGTGAATCCATTTGTATGAAGTGGTTGTTTTCTATGTTCTGCCGAATGAGGGCGTAATGGAATAGTAATGAGGTTTTTGTGGTTTGAGAACCCTCTCACGCGAAGATAAATAAAACATATCCTTCAATCAATGAAACTAGAATAATAGTCTAATGGCCGTGCGCGGTACCTGAGTGGATCATCCTAATTCCGTACTATATTTATTTTGATTTTTCCATTAGCTATTTTCAGACCGCTTTTCACGTTTCTGCGCAGCACATTTTATGATAATGTCTCCTCCCCCCCCCCCCCCCCCCCCTAAAAAAAAAGAAGAAGAAGAAGAAGAAAGAAAGAAAGAAAGAAAGAAAGAAAAGAAAAGAAAAAGACCGCAGAGATCTGAACTCGCAAAATTAGACCATTTCCAGAATAGAAATATTTCCATTTTCACTTTTTCATAGCGCTTCCACGTTTCTGGGTGGCACGTTTTATCGTGTTTGAACTTCCGCGTGTGTTATCAATCACAAAACCGAGACGTTTGAAGGCGCAAAAATAGCTCAGAGGCCTCGTCCACACTAATGCATCGCTCCGTTTTTGTCTACATCAACGAAAACGTATCAAAATATTTGCGTCCACAATAATACGGTAGGCTTCCGTTTTCAAATGTTTCCATTCTGGAGAGCTTTTTCAATGTATGCGTTTTTGAGGAAAACGCTCAGCGTTTTCGATCGTTTTAGTGTAGACGCAAGGCCAAAACGCATCGAAAAGTATACCTTTACGAGGAAAAGGCATTAGAGAGGACGGGGCCTTAGAGAATAAATTTTTGTATGGATGGGTACTTGAGGTACGCGTGTTGCTACAACTGACTGATTTTCAAAACGCGTGACCTTCGCTGTTAAGTATTTTCGTGGTTGAGTAATCGAGAGGTGAAGATATTTGAGACCCACGCGGTGGTCTATGTATCTCACTATCTGTTCTACAAGAACGATCGGTGAACCACAAAGTCGTATAAGAGAACAAGGGTACGCTTTTCTGAGGGGTTGGGAGGGGATATTTTGGCAATTTTTCTCAAAAACGCTGTGCCTTATGACCTTTGTGGATAGATTATAAATCCATGAGCCTGTATAAGAAATATTGAATTTTATACAGAAAAGAATGATCGACGCCGCATGTAGGTTAAATACTGGTTTAACTTTAAAAAAGATTCATCGTTTCACTGATGACTAGCGTCTATTACAGTCAAACCTCTACACAACGGCCAACGTCGGGACAAAATTTTGTGGCCGTTGTAGAGAGGTGGCCGTTGTGGAGAGGTTTCAATAGACAATGTGCATCAAAGCTCACAAAGCACTCTGGGAACCGACCAAGCCTTACAAAAATGAAACAGGGAAATCAAAGGAAATATCAGGTTTAATGGTACCCCCTTCAACATATTCATTCCTAACGGGTCAGGCTCGCCACGCATTAATTTTTATATACCTTTTTAAATAACATTGCCAGTGTATATATATATATATATTACTGTATGCGTAGTTAAGTCGTAGTATATTCAATTATGGCATGCACGAAAACGTATTTGTGACTTATGTACCTGATAACGGTGGGATAAAGCTCTGCAGAATAGATATATATCTGGTAGTAGGCGGCAGAGATGCTGAATTTGCCAATTAACGCCAACGCCATCACCACAGCCGATAACTCTACTTGTTTACCTGGAAAGGAAGAAAATATTCTGCCTTTTAAGTGACGGAAGGAACGCAAATACGATAATAGAATAGACCTTTCCCGAATTCACGACGAAAGTCGAAGTTAATTCCTCTTTATAAAACACAGTAAATGTACGAACACATCAAGTCCAACCTCGACTTCAGTGGAGCCATTGCTTCAAGGGCGAATCCAGAAATTTGCAAGGGGGGGGGGGGGGGGGGGTGTCCGAAATGAAAAAAAACCCTGACGATATAGTGACGTCATTAATAATCCTGATCTGACCTACATTTATTTGGGGGGTGTTCGGTGCACCACGTGACACCCCCCTGGATCCGCCTCTCTGTTTAGTGGTCACTCAAACGAAACGACTTCGGGAAAGATCGATTTGCTGAATATTTTATTTTTCGCTCGACGCAATATCAAATTTGAATTTAAAAGTTGATTTTTGCGGAGGGAGGAAAACCTGAGAATCCGGAGAAAAAACCCTTGAAGCACACGAAAAACCAAACCAGTAAATACCGGGCCGGGGATCGAACCCATGATTAAAGTAAGGCAGCGCATTAGCAGCGCACACCACCCGTTGTTTTCTAAAGATTCGGGATCCGGTAAACACAACACACCTACTTTTCCAATAGCCCATTTCCAAGATATGCTTCGCTTGTCACGCACACTGGTTTCAGTACGAGGCTCCGTGCTAAATCAATTTCATTCTTTTCTCCTGTCGCGAATCACTGAGCATTAATCACGGAGCCTCACATTGAAGCCTTTGTGCATGACAAGCGAAGCACATCTCGGAAGTGAGCTTTTGCGCTGCTTGCCTGAGGACTTCTTACAGCGCTTGCGCTTGTGCAGCTAGCGAAAGCCTTCCCTTCTCAACCTGATTCTTCTTTTCCATTAGGTGCGATGTTTGGCGGACAAGGCTAAAGCATCATTGCTCTGTTTATTGTGTAGTTATTTGGATCGTTAATACATACCTAGCGCTTGTATAGGTAAAATACACAGTAGAGATACTCCAGCCAGGACGTAATATGCAATAAGAGGTTTCCGTCTACCAATTCTAGATGTTGAAAAAAGACGAGAAAGTTGTGAACATTTCAAAACTCTGTGGATATGATATACCCAGCGCAGCAATGAGCAACGACGGCGCACAGAACAATCTGTGAATATGTTATCATGTGATGTGCGTGCACCTTACAATGAGATACCCAGTACAGCACTGCACAACAAACACTGCTCTAGAACAATATGTGAATATGTTATCATGCGATGTGCGCGCACCTTACAATGAGATACCCAGCACAGCACTGTACAACAACAAACACCACTAGAACAATCTGTGAATATGTTATCATGTGATGTGCGCGCACCTTACAATGAGATACCCAGTACAGCACTGTACAACAACAAACACCACTAGAACAATATGTAATATGTTACCATGTGATGTGCGCGCACCTTACAATGAGATACCAAGTACAGCACTGCACAACAACAAACACTGCTAGAACATTCCGTGGATATTTTTTGTTGTTTTCATAGGTACCTTTCGATAAAATAACCAGCTATAAGGGGAGCTGGAATTTCAACCATTCCTGAAGCTGCAAAATTAAGGTAGAAATTTCCTGAAAGATTTCCAGAGTTGAACGCGAGGCCATAAAATACTCCACTGGTCACCAACCTGCAGGATACAATGGAACAAAGTATAAAGTATCATGGATGGATGGATGGACGGACGGACGGACGGACGGACGGACGGACGGACGGACGGACGGACGGACGGACGGACGGGTGGAGGGAGGGAGGGAGGGAGGGAGGGAGGGAGGGAGGGAGGGAGGGAGGGAGGGAGGGAGGGAGGGATGGATGGATGGATGGATGGACCATGCACAAGGACCTTACCATGACCATCCTTCTATGACAGTGATCTTGGTCAGGTACGTGGTACTAAATAAATGCCACAGATGATAGGTTTTTCTTTTCTTTTTGACCTCTAATTGTTCAAGTTTCCCATCTTTGTACTCTCGTCTGTTGGTTGACGCTATTCTATGCAGTATGATCTCAGCTTCTTTTGTACGTCCTCGTGCTGCAAGCCAGCGAGGAGATTCTGGTATTAACCTGTGTGATAAAGAGAAGCAAGAAAGCAAATTACTTGGAATAAAGAAAGAAAAAATAACTGAAAGGATTAGACAAGATACAGGATGGGATAGGTTAAAATAGGATGGGATAGGATAGGATAGGATAGGATAGGATAGGATAGGATAGGATAGGATAGGATAGGATAGGATGATATGGGATTGGATAAGATATATATAGAATAGAATAGAACAGAATAGAATAGAATGGGATGAAATTGAATGGGATGAAATGAAATGGGATGAAATGGGGTGAAATGGGATGGGATAGAATTGGATGGTAAAAAAAGGATGGTAATTATATAATTGGTATTGGATACGGAGAGAAAAGAAAATAGAGTGCAAACGTTATATCCATGAAACAGTATTACACAACTAACACAAGTTTGTACTAAATAGCACTGCATGAAACAATAGAAAACAATAGACGTTGCACAATTTGTACAATTTAGTGCAAAATATATTTAGTACTGTTTCACGGATCTTGAAGTGTTTGCACTTTAAGAGAAGAGAAAGAAAGGAAAGGAAAACAAATAAGAGAAAAGGAAACGAGAAAAGAAATGCGAAACATGAAAAGTAAAGCCAAGAAAGAAAAACAAAACGAAAAAGAATAAAATAAATTCAAGGAAAATAAAATAAAAAATCCTTGATTGCGCAGTTTACAGTCAAACTAAGAAAACCGCGAACACCTAAAATATGTCTGGAATGTTTATGTGTTTGGTCACAGCGCGTCACGCAAAGTTTTTTCCCGTTTAAAAGTTTCAAACTTCATATTTTAGTTTTATTTCTGGTGAAATTAGAGATTTCTATTCGAGACAGACGGATACAAGCTCTTTTCATTGTGGTGGGAAAAATTTTTTTTACAAGCAACGTTCTTATAAACATTCCAGACATATTTTAGGTGTTCACAGTTTTCTTAGTTTGACTGTAATACTACACTCACCAGTAACATACTGCTGATAAAGCATTAGGCACTGTAATCACGAGATTAAAATTCCTCCAGTCTCTAACCAAATAGGCCAGTAAAGATTGTAAAGTAAGCGAGACTCCAAGACAACACATCAATATAGATGCCCCCAACATTCGTCTGTTTGTTCGAACCATTTCGTTCATCAGTGTGAAAGCAGCTATGAACAAACCTAGGAGAATATTAATTGAATAAACGTTTGTTAAAATAACGAATAACTTTTCATGGTACCTTATTGCTCCGTGGGCTCGTTCATTCAGAATTTAAAAAAATAGAAAATTAATTTCTGATGATACTTCATACGATTTTTTTTTTGTTATTTAAAGTCATAAAAGTAGCTAATTATCAACAAAAAAAAAAAAAAAAAAAACGTTTGGAGTGCTGAATTCAGTTTTTCAGAAAGAAAGTTGAGAGACTAAACCATGTTGGATTTCAAAATTAAATTTTGGATTTTCAAATATTTGAAAATTGAATTTCACTGATAAATAATCAGTGTTTTTCAGGTTTTTTTAATTTTTAATTTTTTTGATGGAGGTGGCGAAACGAAAATGGATTTCTATGCGAAACTCGTACTTGTTGAAGTTGTCGATGTTGTGCATTCTTTACTTTACCGTTGGTATTGGTGAATAATTTGACGCTTAAATGAGGCTAAGTAAATGAGCCTGTAATCAAAGGCGACGAATTTGAAAAAGGTCTATATCCACGCCGTAGCTGTGACCGTTTAACATTACTGCGCGGACGGTATACAAAACACTATATATTGATTTAGTCTACAAAAAAAACCATGCGAAAACAAGCGCGCAAACACTAGTTGAACAAAGATGATGATAAACATAGTTTCAACCTCGCGCAGCCTAATGTTAGCATATATCAGATTTTTTACATGTCTGTCCGTCAATGATAGACAGGAAGTTAGCTCACAGCTGCATTACGCAACTGCCTGTGTGCTTCTGCAGTTGACGGGCATCCTTGTCCTGTCAGTCACATGTACTTACCCCCACTGCAAATCCCAAGAGGAACTCGTAATATCACATACATTGTAAAGTTGACAGAAAAGCTTTGGATCAGAGATGCTACAAACTGGATAAACATGGTGGACAGTAAAGTAACACGACGACCATACCGATCAGATATCCAGCCAAACAGATAAGCACCAACCAGTTTACCAGCATAAAAGATGGTCTTGGTTAAAGGAATGTACTTCTTAGCATCATCACAGATGATGTTCCACTGAAGAAGAAAAAGAATCGTATCAATAGACCTCTTTACCTTGGGCGTAACGTTTTCTCATTTCAGACCACTTGTCATTCTCTTAACAATAAGAGTCTTTGTTTGAGTTGTCATAATCAAAATTCATGCGTCTTCTCATGCGCAACTGTTAAACAAATTTTGCCTTGGGGGGGAGGGGCAAAATCCGTTTTCAGCACATCAACCAAAAAAACGGCCAACCAAAAAAACGGCAAACACGACGATGGACGAGGGGTCCCCCCTGGGCCCCCTGGCTACGCCCCTGTGAATCTAACGTTTTGTGCCAAGAAAACACTTACATCGGTTGCAATAGAGGTAAAGTCACCTTGATACCTCACATCCCCACACAAGGTCGTATTAAGCCAGATGCCCTTGCTACAAATGTCTGGCCCAGAGACATTTGGCACTTTTTCGCAATATATTTGAGACTCTCGTACTTTTCTGGCTTCAAATGCAGGAGCATAGGTGTACCAGACCTGTGGCATCGCAACTAATACAAGTAAAGTCCATTGGATGAGCTGAAATTTGGAGAAATCTCCGACTCCTTGAAGAACGTCGTCAAACTGTAAAGTCTTTGTTCTTATGAGAACAGAATGATCGCTTGAAGCAGCGTCGTGGCTCATTTTCTAAACATGAGCTTTTCTTGCTACCAGGAAAGATCTACGGATGTTTTATAGCGACTCACGGGGTCTAACGATGATAAACTTCCAAGGTTTTCTGATAGTGGAAAGATGAAAATGCCATCTTTGCAGAACAGATGTACTTAGGAATTTCTCAGCTTGTACATCTTCATTTCAAGTGGTGGTACTCGATGGGAATCACGAGAAACAAATATTTTTTCTTGGTGTAAATACTATACCACATATAACTACGAAACGTAATTCCTCCTGAAGCTTTCTACTCAGTTCTGTACAGAAGCTATAACGCCAGTTGTTCAATAAGTGTATCCACTGCCGGACTCTTAAAGGTTAGACTGGTGTAAAATGTCCGTCCTTGCACGTTCCTTTGCGGATTTCACGCGTTCAAATCTTTTTTAAGTCTAATACAGGACGTAGAAGATTGAATTCCAGGATTAAAAAAATAAGTCGTTCGTTCATTAATGCCGTGATTCATGAGTCAGTATACGTAGGATCAAAATATAATACTATAGTATGTTATGCCTAATATGAGGCACTTGAACTGATGAATTAAGGCTGTCAGCGTTTGAAAGATGATTTCATTGACGGCGCAAAGAGTTCATCCTAAGAGTTTGCGAGTTAATTAAGTGCTTTTGGCCACCCAGCCGGTACACCCATAGTAAGACAATCTAGCATTACTTTCCGATTCAGAGACGAATGGTAAAGCTAAGAGAAAAAAATGGAATCGAACTCCACTACACTTGGGTATTTGCCATGCAAGAGGACACCGGCTGAAATCAGAAGTTGGCCAGGTAAACCCTAGCCTCCTGCGCAGCCGCTTTGAGGCGCTTCGGGGAATGACGGGAACCGGAAGCGCCTCACAGCGGCTGGGTAAACCCTGGAACTTTGACAACTGGTTGCTAAATAGAGCTAAGTTGTGACGTATTTCCGGGTCCAACTGCTCACAAAAACCGATAAAATAAAGCGGAAAATGTTCTCAATGAATTAACCTTCACCTGAAACAGTTAGAACTTTGGACAACCAATCTGTCAAGAAGAAAAAGCAAAAAAAATCTTTATAAACCTGGTTTTCATTTTGGACCCGGAAGTCTTTTTTCTATATAGTTGGTCCACTAATGAAGAAATACAAATTGTGTGCGCGCGCTGTGTACGTACAGTAAGAGCAGATTTCGTATGGCTGTGAAAAGTTCAGTGCCGTGTGCGGGCCTTGCTGCGACCGTGATGTTTTTTGTAGATTTTTGATTGGCTGACTTTTTGTCGCGACCATGTTTGTGCCGTGACCTTTTCACAGTCGTACGAAATCTGCTCTGTAAAGCACGCGTCGTACTTCTCCTAACACTTCTCTCGTGTTCTGCCAACCCCCAAGTTGTGTGAGCGATCTGAAGCGAATAAGAAAGGAAAATAAGCAAGAGAATATGAACTACTTAGTTCATATTCCCTTGAAAATATGTCTTAATCCCCACAGTGCCCGTTATTGTACACATTTACAACATAGGTAGCCACACCCACATCTGGTTATCAGTTATACTTTTCTGCACTCCCTTAAAGGGGCACTTGGAGGAAAATCGATGAAAATTGGAAATGTCTTGAAACTTGGTTAAACCTATCTATATGGCTCTAATAGTATCCAAGCATCATATTTTCTTCACAGTTAAAAGTGGTGGGTAAAAATTGTTCATTTTTTTCAGCATCTAAATTGTGAGTAAATGACGTCATTTACTCAACCCTATTGTTTTTTTACCTTTTGAACCAAAATTTCTCAACTGCAAGTGGCTCCCAAGCTAAGATTTTCGCAAATATGGTTTTCCTGATCATAATTGAGTAATATTATCCTCAAATATTTGAATTATTTGGGCTTTCGAAAATGGGGGCGTTTTCATCCAAGTGCCCCTTTAAAAATATTATACTAATCAAAGTCAAATTAGGGCACAGCTAACTCACAATTTGAAAAATTAGAATTGGAATTCTTGTTATGTTTTGAGGGAGCGAGGAGAAAAACCCTCAAATCAAGCAAACTCTACTCTAATGGATGCGATGTCCACTAAAGAAATCGAGCCCGAGATCTTAGAGATGCATCGATGAGAGGCGGGTACACTACTGCCACACCACCCTTGATTCCTTAAAGATTTTTAGATACGTCGACCACTTTTTTTTTGATTTCTATAAGCGGATCTGGTTGATGCGGGTTACCTGTGGCAGATTGATTGACATCTTGATTTCAGCCACATGCAGTTTGTGGACTTGACCTCGAGAAGTTAGCCTAAGTAGGGAGGTTTGGATTTTTGTGCACCAGAAAAATACTATAAAACGAGTCCGATTGCTCTAATTCCTCCTTTCATACGACAAACAAAACCTGGTAAGGATATTTTGAATTCTAAGTATCTATTTGTAGCAAATTAGGAACGAAAAATACAAGAGATTATAAGCAAAACGATGTCAGTCATCAACACCTTTGTTGTTTATTCACGTAAATATTCAAGTTTTTCTTAAAAAAGATATAACTTCAGTAAATTCCTTATAGTTTTTAAAGTAATGATATTTGTTTGTAATTTTCATTTAAGAATTATTTATTTCCCTATTTATTTCTTAATATTTCCATACAATTTTATGTTTGGAAGAATACAAAAGATAACAGTTTTAACTTGTGTAAATATGTTAACTTTGTCCAAAATATCATTCCCCATTTATTCACTTACGACAACTCCCTAGAGGATTAGTAAGCCTCTTTGGGGCAACTAGAGTAAAATAATCAAATTCTGTGTAATTTATATAAAGTTTGAGGTACAGAAGAAGCGAAAATTATCGTAGAAAAGGGTTGAATTGCCAGACCAACTGTATGCGTGATATTTCCACACTGTCTTTAATTTAATATACTGTCTGGGATAATCTGCATATTTGCAATAATATAACAGGAAATGCAAATATATTAATTGCAATAAATCTGCAAATTATGCATTTGCATATATTGCTTTAATAATTTAATCACCTTATGCAGACCAGAGTTTCTGGTAATATAGTTTTTTTTTAATGTGAAGGAAGTCACGGAAGTTGATCCTTAATCCTTCACGTACCAGCTTTTTGCATTGTTGATAACAATCTCATTGTGGTCAGAAAAGATGCATATATAATTACAAAAAATGTCTTTTTGGGGGAGGGGGAGAGGTGAGGAGGGATCTTTAAACCTTGCACACCTGAAAACCCCAATTTCTTTTCTTATTTTCATCAAAAAGGCAGGGAGTGATCATACCATCCCCCAAAGGCTCATATTTACTGCAATTTTCAATATAACATAAACTCAGGGACTGTAGTTGAGAGTTGCTGGTTAGAATTTCGTTTTTCGCTGCCACCAGACAAAAATTTAATAGTTACCGACTGATTATTTTTGATTGATGGAAGCAAAAGGAACACGTTTCAGCATGCAGCTTGAAGCTGCCAAGTTTGCATAATATTAAAAAGACATTCAAGACATAATTGAAATTATATATATATGAATTTAGAAGTTTTTAAAATTTGTTAATGAATTATCTGCAAGGGATTTTGAGCTTGTGAATTGGAGAAATGAGATGAAAGAGTTTCTTAATCTCATCCCAAAACCCAATCCTATTCATTCATACACCAAGTGGTGGTTATAAATTTCCTTTTGAATTTCAATTAGGTGAATCAATATTAACATCTGTTGCTCTCTATTATACAAAGAGAAGAAAAAAGCACAATGGCAGAAGAAGCTGATAAAAACCAAAAGCTTTTGTCAAGCTGCATTCACAAGTCAACTGAATTTGATAGTCTCTTGAAGAAGATCGGAGACTTTTCAAAGTTCCAGTACATACAGTGGCTTCTCCTCTTTCTTGCTGTCGTCCCTCAGGCCTGGTATACATATGCACCAGCATTTACCGCTAGGAAGGTGGATGAAACCCAGATGTCATGTACAAACAATATTAATGTCACTGGTAAGGCAATCTGTAAAGATGAAATCTGGAAGAATGCGGACTACTGTGGGAAAGTGAAGTACAGTCCTGAGTTCACCTCTATTGCAACTGATGTAAGTATATTCTGTATATTCTTGGAACATTTTTGAAGTTTCTGTGATCCATGCCAGGCAAGGCACAAAACATGGCTACTTTTTTGTGTTCTTGTTTCTGTCCATTAAATGTCAGAGTTAGTATCATTTTGATTGACAGGTGGTTTATCCAGGATTTTTTTAGAAGGGGGAGCACCATATATGATCAGGACGTTCACAAACTCAAGCACCAATAATGCAGTAGACATCAGCTCATCTTGGGTGGGGGGGAGGGGGGTGCACAACCCACGGCACCCCTCCCCTAGATCTGCCCCTGATTGGCAGGAGCCAAAAACTAAGAGATTACAAAATGTACTTCTTCAGTTTGTGCATAATGTTTCACTCTTTCAGACCATCTTTCATTCCCAGGAGTATCATTTCTTTGTTTAATGGTTGTGCTTCAGAAAAATATGGATACTTGTAACTCAAACTGTAAATATTGAAAACGTTATGCCCAAGGTAAAGAGGTCTATTTATACGATTCTTTTTCTTCTTCAGTGGAACATCATCTGTGACGATGCCAAGAAGTACATTCCTTTAACCAAGACCATCTTTTATGCTGGTAAACTGGTTGGTGCTTATCTGTTTGGCTGGATATCTGATCGGTATGGTCGTCGTGTTACTTTACTGTCCACCATGTTTATCCAGTTTGTAGCATCTCTGATCCAAAGCTTTTCTGTCAACTTTACAATGTATGTGATATTACGAATTCCTCTTGGGGTTTGCAGTGGGGGTAAGTACATGCCTTCTTTAATAGAATGCCTGTCATCAGTGCATCTATTACATATTAAAAATGTTTTTTGGCAGGCACTTTAATTGCAGCATTTGCACTGATGGCTGAGATGGTTGGACCTAACAAGCGTAATATTGCTAATATCCTGGCACAGGGTTCATATGGCGTCGGCATACCACTTCTAGCTCTTCTGGGGTATCTCATAAGAGAATGGATGCCTTTAAATCTTGCTATGACTATTCCCAATGTGATGTTTGTACTTTACTTCTGGTAAGTTTGACTCACAACAGATACAAGAATTTAAGACTATTATTTATACACAGTGGAAGCTCTTGTAAGTGACCATATCAGGAAATCAAAAAATTGATTAAATGTCTTCAGGACTACATTTAACTTCTAACTAATCCTTAATATTCCTGAAAATGGAGATGAGAGGAGGAGGAAGATGAAGAGGAGGAAGATGAAGAGGAGGAAGATGAAGAGGAGGAGAAGGAGCTAGGAGGAAAAGTGTGGACCATCAGGTTGATAGAATATCAGCCTCAGAAACTACTGTCATTAAACAATTAGTTAGTTAAAAATGTAAATATTTGTTTGTAAATAAATGTAAATAAATGTAAATATTTGTTTGTCACAAGGTAATAATTTTTCTCAGAAAAAATTCAGAGCTTCTGGCACCAGGTGATATTGCTTCTCTCAGCCTGTAGTGAACAAATTAGCTAATCAGTGAACATTTTGATCATAGCTCAATATTTCCTAGTTCCAGCTTTTCTTATTGATACAAACAACAGCTTTTACTTGAAAATAAAATTTAAATTAAAACTCACTCATAGAAAGATTCACTAAATATCTTTTAGAAATAGCATGTTTATTTGTTGTTGGTAGAAGAGTTTTCGTTCAGGACTAGCTGACGCTCTAACCAACTGAGCTACAGGAACTCATGCATGTTAGCAAGCATGGTCTATGTTGGAAAAATTAGCTTGTGACAAACAAATATTTACATCTTTCAGTTTAATTTCAAACACAAAAACATAAAAATTAGTTAACTACTTTACCTTACTTTCCTAGCTTTGTACCAGAATCTCCGCGTTGGCTTGCTGCTCGAGGAAGAACCAAGGAGGCTGAAGTCATCTTACGTAAAATAGCAAAAACAAATGGCCGTGAATATGAGGAAGGGGATTTGGAACAGATTCTGGGTTCACAGAAAAAGAAGGAAGAAGCAACAAAGACGTACCACTTTTGGCATCTGTTCAGTACTAGATACCTTATCAAGATTACTATCATTGAAGGATGGTCATGGTATTGTTATAAACCTTCAAACACCCTGAAACAACCTCGGGGATCATCTGAGTCAGGGCATGGCTCACTCACAGATGGAACCCTGAAACAACCTTTGGGCTGATCTAAGTCAGGGCATGGCTCACTCACAGATCAAACCCTGAAACATCCTCTGGGTTGATCTAAATCAGGGCATGGCTAACTCACAGATCCAACCCTGAAACATCCTCTGGGCTGATCTAAATCAGGGCATGGCTAGCTCACAGATCGAACCCTGAAACAACCTCTGGGCTGATCTAAGTCAGAGCATGGCTAACTCACAGATTGAACCCTGAAACAACCTTTGGGCTGATCTAAGTCAGGGCACAGCTAACTCACAGATTGAATTGGAATTTAGAGTGCTGGGTTTTACAGGGGGAGAAAAACTTGAGAACCGAGAAAAAACCCTCAAATTAAAGATACCAACTATCAAACTCTTCTCACATGTGATGCTGAGTCTGGGAATCAAACCTGAGACCCCAGAGGTGAGAAGTGAGTGCAACTACCACTATACCACCCTTGATAGCCGAGGTAATCAAACTTGTGTGTGCTCTTAGAATCAGTCTGCACTTAACTGTCCTCAGTATATAATATAAATAAATATATATTAACAGTGTTTTTTTGATGTTCAACAGGTTGGTTGTCAGTGGCGTGTACTATGGGTTGAGTTTCAACTCTGGTAACTTATCAGGAGATTACTACGTCAACTATGCCGCATCAGGACTGGTGGAAATTCCTGCATACATTATTGCTGGAATCCTTGTTGATAAGTAAGATTTTTGATAGAATTATAATTCCTATGTTTTACGACCATCACTTACCTCGTAAGAGGCTTGTCTGTGAGGTTCACTCCACTGTACAACCATTACATTCACTATATTTACAACACACAATATACTCAACACATGTTGATTTTCATGGAGGGAAGTAAAATTGGAGAAACCACAGGAAAATCCCCCATGGCAAGGGACAGAACAACACATCAAGCCCCGGGGGGGGGACTCCCTTATAAAAGTGGGCGGGGGTCCTCGTCATCCCTTTTAGGGTTTGAAATCAGTGTTTTGGTCCTGCTTAGGGTGATAATGACGAGAATGCCCACCAGCTGAATTTTGTGGTCCCGCTTAGGGTATAAGACCAACAACAATGCTTCTTTTCAAAAATTGATTTTTTATTTTAATCCCATTTCCGGATTGTGTCACTTATTGATTGGTCCCTCTTAGGGGTGAAATTGCATCACTGCCACGCCCATCATCTCAAAATATAGGTCCCTTTTAGGGGTCATTTTCAGAATTTCCGATGAGGAACCCCACCCCCTTTTATAAGGGAGCCCCCCCCCCCCCGGGCATCAAGCAAACTCAACTCACATATGCAGTTCAGCTGAGAATCTATCCCACAACCCCAGGCATAAACTACACACAGTGATAGGTATCATAAAGGTATCATAAAGTATATATTTACCATAGTTGTTTATTCCAGGGTTAACAGACGAATCCCTCTTATTGCCTACTTTATTCTTGGTGCAATCGCCCTTCTCTGTATTGTGCCAATACAAGCTATGGGTGAGTATAGAAAAACATAAATTAACACATAGCAAGTATAAATTACCTGGTAATATGCCCAGTGGCGGGTCTAAAGAACTAGAGGGTTGATACAGATTTTTAAGCACAAACTAAGGCCCACTTAAAATTGACTGACACAATTTCACTTTGGTACCATTGGCTGCTTTCGTTGATAAGCGCTGATCAAGACAAATCCCAACAGGGAAATCATGGAATACAATACTGTCAATCAAACAAATAGACCTCATCGGCTTGGGTGTAATGTTGTCCCATTTCAGACCACGTGTCATTCCCCAGAGTATCATTTCATTGTTTAACGGTTGCGCATGAGAAGATACATGAATATGGATACAACTCAAACAAAGAATCTTATTCTCAAGAGATTGCAACGTGGTCTGAAATGGGACAACAAACCACCCAAGCCGATGAGGTCTATTGTTTGGTACCTTTACATACTCTGATTGACGACAGTGTATTGCCATCATATGATATCTACATTATACTTATTCTAGGTAAGCACATAGAGCTGTCAGCAGTGGTAATGGTGTTGGCTCTGATAGGAAAGTTTACCATCTCAGCAGCATATTACCAAGTGTACATCCATGCTGCAGAACTATATCCGACAGTAATAAGGTATGTGTGGAGAAGCAGGGGCGGATCCAGGCGGGGTTTAAAACAGGAAAAATAAAATGATTAGTTAATTCAGTAAATAAAAGAAAAAAATACATCTGAAAGTGTCCCATTGTATAAAAATAATAATATTAAAGAGTTAACATGAATAATTTAATAATTTTAAATAATAAGTTTTATTTCGATCGGAATCAATACTTTATTAGTCTCGCAAATCTCAGTTGTCATGAGAGCCTATCCTTTTAATATTTTTTTAGAGTTAGCCACCCCCCTTTGTAAAATCCTGGATCCGCCCCTGAGAAGATATTCCAAAAATTGATGTGATCATTCTCCTGAGGAACCAAAGGTGGTATAGTGGTAGTGCTCTAACCTTTGGGATCTCGAGTTTGATTACTTACTTTCTTTATCCACAGGACAGCTGGTGTTGGTTTTGCGTCCTTGTGTGGTCGCATTGGTGGTATGGCTGCCCCATATGTTGTGGTAAGAGGGCACTTAAATGTCTTATCAATGTAACTCTCATGCAAAAAGACCGTGGGACTTAGACTTCAGTGGCCTGTCCAAAATAAGCAAAAACCCGATTAACACATACCTCAGATCAGATTCTTTTCAATGTATAATCTTCAGACCACGTGTCATTCTCTTGAGAATAAGATTCTTTGTTTCAGTTGTATCCATATTCGTGTGCCTTCTCGTGCGCAACCGTTAAACAAAGAAATGATACTCTAGGGAATGACACATGGTCTTGAGAATGAAATTCTTTGTTTGAGTTGTATCCATATTCATGTATCTTCTCATGCGCAACCATTAAACAAAGAAATGCTACCCAATACTCTCAAGCTTAGAGGGTCGAGAATGTAAATTTGTATCTAAATTTTGAAGTTACAAACCCCTGGATCCACTACATGTTACATTTAAAAAATTTAACAATCATTTCATGTTTCGTTACAGGATAGTACACCTCTGATTTTCCCTGCGATAATCTTCGGAATTGCATCCATGACAGCTGGTATCGTGACATTTTTCCTTCCCGAAACGAAAGGCAAGCCACTACCAGACTACATCCATGAGGATACAAGTCAGGATGGCATTTTGAAGGTCGATGAAAAGGAAGACAAAGACCAAACGACTGCGCTCTGAGGAATGAGAACAAGGAGTCTGATACACACTTACGCCCTAAGCCGGAAGAAGTATGGAAGTGACATTTTTTAAAGATAACAAACTAATCTCATTTCATATAAGATGGCAGTAAATGTTGTAATTGTTGTAAGCAAGTTTTTTTTATCTTAAGATATTTAGTTTTATTATATGAAATAGAGTGTGATGTTGAGTGACATCAAAATGATAAGATTGATATCCCCACTCCCACCAGTGGATATACGATTTTTATCAACACTGGTGGTGTCATTAAAAACTTTTACTCAAAAGTCAAATTTTCTATTATTTTTCATTGGAGATTTCATATAGAAGATTTCGCTGCGCTCACTCGTGAGAGATAATATCAACACTCGAAGATAAAATTCGTATCTCCGCGCGACCATGTAATATCCTCTATCACTTATACAACTGCCAGTGAAAATACGGAGCGCCAAAACAAATCCCGGAGATACGCAGGTCAAGTGTAAAAACCGGGAATATAAGCATGTTTTACCCCCCAGCTATATGACATTGGCATTTTTCCCCAATACTATTTCCTTAATTATAGATTTTTATACCGTGACGCTAATTTCGTTACCTAACTAACTTTTCTTATGCATTTTTCATTAATTTGACCTCCAGCTGTGGGACTCTTGGGTTGGTCTGTTTTTGGACTGGGAAAATGGGATTTCATGCACTGAGACTGGAAATTAGCCATTACTGGGATTGAGATTTCGCAAAATCTCTAACTCTAACTAGAAAACTCGGACTGGGATTTTGCAAAAGCTTGGAAATGGGATTAGAACCCCCCCCCCCCCCCCTTCCTTCAGGACCCTTCTCAAAGTATGTGTGAGCTTATTTGAATATCCCGAATTATTATATACGTGTGATAGAATGGGATTTTTGTTTTAAGGGGGTTTTAATTATTAGTGAATACTAGTCAAGATTGAGGTTCCAAGTAAATGTTCCGGCTTATCATAAAAACATTCAAAATGTTTGTGGACTTCTCTAGCATTTTATTAGAGTTATAACCTTGGACGTAACGTTTTCCACTGTCATTCCCTTGAGTATTATTTCTTTGTATTCCCAACGAGAGGTAAAGAGACACGAGATTAGGGATAAGGTCAAAACAATTGTCATATTACGGTACCCGATTCTGGGGGAGGGGTGGTGTTACCCGGTACCCACCACCTCTGGAAGTGAAATCCTGGATTTTCTCCTCAAATATCTCCAAAACTAAAAGTCAAATCGCAGCAATAAATGTACTGTCTGTTTTCATATATGCTCAACAACGTATTTGTGGATAGAAATAGTCACTACGGACACCCAGTATCGAGCATTTCAACAGCTCTCTGAGGGGGAGGGGGTATCTACCGGTACCCACCACCTAAATCAATAAAATCGGGTCCCTATTTTGGACAATGTTTTGACCTTGTCCCTTACGTGGTGGGAAATGAAGAAAATAAAAAGTCTATTAAAGCATCATGGTAACATCGCTCCTTTCACTCATTCGTTCAATCACTCAGTCACTCAATCCACCTATCAGTAAAACTATTTCTATCAAATGAATGAGTCCTCGCCCCAGAGAACCCTTTCTAAGCCACACGATAACACCAATCAAGACAAGTCACGCCCACTCAATGGTGAGAATTGCCCCAAGTCATTCATCTTTTATCGGGGTCAGTTTGTGGTCTTTTCTCGTCAAACGTATACTGAAAGGATACTGTTAGGAGTAGTGAAGTCCTTCTTATGAACGCCAAAAAAACTTTCAAAATTCTATCAAAAAACTTGAAGTTTTATCGAACCCTGAAACTAAACAACCTCTCGGCTGGTTTTGCGAAGAAAGAAAAATCGGTCAGAGAACCTCACGAAAAACCCTTGAATCAAAAAGGTGTGAGCTCGATTCCCTGCTTAAATCAAGGGAGATATACACAACAAACTCCAAAAACATGCAACGCAGAGTCCAGGAATCAAACCCCTGAGGTGATAGGAAAATGTACTTCCGCTACCCCTGATTCCCTGGGGGAAAACATCTCTTTTTTCGAAGCATCTTGTTGGTGCATTCCTACGGTACGAGTAGTAGGTAGAAGTGATTAACTTGCAAGTTCGAATAGAATATTTTTGATTCTCTGCGCAAAGTTTAGTAGCCAGAAAAAGACCTCTAGAACTGAGCAGGTTTAGATCACTTAGGAAATGCCTTTTCTAACAAAGTCAAAAATCCCAGACTTTGTGGTAAAAATATTTTGTAGCAGTGTTTTTCCCTGTAAGTGCGTGGAGATCATGTTTCTTTCCTTACGTAAGTTTTAGCGGCCAGAAAAAGACCTCTTCAAGTAGGATCGAACCACTGAAATACTTTGCCCTTTCGGATAAGAGCCAAAAATACTCATCTGCCGCAAGTCAACCAGCCCCTACCTAAATAGCCCAGAACTGGACCCACTTTTCTAAATCACTATAAAATACGGCATGTGCGTGAGTTGAACAAAAGAAAAGCCTTAAAAATAAAGGGCGCGTCCACGTGTGTGTAATCTGAAGAAAATCTTATCTCTTTACTCGGCGTCCCAGTTCTTCATTTATTCGCTCTTTCCTTGTAAGGTCGCGTGTTCGAGGAGCTAAAAGTAGATAAAACTATTAAATGATGCAAAAGCTGAAGGAGATTCAAATTTCCGTTCTAAACCTCCTCGTTAACGGAAAGGAAACCAAGTCACCGACTGACTGACTATCAGTCAACGCGATACTGCTCGGCAGATTAAGCATTAAAAGATTGGGCCAGTGAGAAGGTGGTTAAGGTTAACGTTGCGGCATTGTTATCTAAAATCGGAGTTAAACCCAGCGAACGAAAGTAATGATAAATATTTTCATCTCGGATTGAATAACGTTGACCTGAACCTCCCAACATCAACAGGGCGTGCGGTAGTATACTTTGGTTCGTTTAGTTAGAAAGCGGGACGCAATGGAACCGGAAGTTCAAAGACACCGGAAATGCGGTATGATTGTATTGGAGTACAAAACCGCGCAACTGTGAAACACACTTCAGAAGATTCAAATATTGTGCTGATACTAATATATTCAAACTGGCTTTCTCGGACTTGAACTACGTTTTCATTTCGTAAAGTTTACAGATCATCATCAATTTGAGAAATCTTCACCAGATCTATGCTAGTATAATCCCATTTGACCACAGCCCTGGATTATTTAATGGTAAATGAACAGTCTACACGATGTATTTTTGTGGCATACCTTCTTTGAGTCGATCACTAAATCCATGCGACAGAGCAAGAAACCCTGATCTAGCTTCATTCAGCTCAGGTAAGGACTTACTAAATAATATTATTAATTGATATTAGAGGCTATTATCTTTGTCAGCTGTAAGAGTTGTGGGAGTGTAATGTGATTTTATGACAGCTCGACTAACGCAACATTTTGGAAAGTTCTGGACGGGAAAGCGCCGAAGACGATAGAAAACTCGTATTTTTATTTGCTTATCCATAACGTGATATCTTTTTCCCAACACGAAGGTAGTCACGAACGAAGTAAAAGTCACGATATCTTATCGTGTTTTCGGCGCTCTTATTTCACGAAAAAGTTTTTAAATTAGTAATAACATGCTGTGATTTGAGCGTGGTTCGATTCGCTCTGAGCATAAATGAATCTATCTAGACAATGTTTACAAACACAGCTATTGTTATGCTAAGATTAATACTAATACTACCTTCTGGAAGATTTTCCACGAGGTATATCTTAAGCAAAACTTATCTCTTTTATCGCATTAAGATTAATAAAAATATTTTGGAAATAACATAACGTCGTGTCATCCAATATTAGGAATAAAATCGTGATCAGAATGATTAACCGCCACGATTAATCGCAATATCAGCTTTCATGTGATTATGGAGGCGTGATAAATAGATTCATTGGTCAACAATTCATCTTAATTCTTCGTCTTATTTTTAGAGGGATTTAAAAACTGTTCAATAGTTTGTAGACTAATACTTATAGAGGCTAGTAGATCTTAGAGTGATTTAGTTTACGTAACCCGTGAAATAGTTAGTAGACTATTAGAGGTTAGTAGATGTTATTTCCATTGTTTTCTTTTGTGTTAATTTGACTTTTTATTTTTGTTTCACATATTAAAATCATTATTCTAATCATTTTATTTTAATTCAAAAAATCACACTTAGATAGATTCGTAGTGGTTTTTTTAATCTAGATTTTATTATGTGGGAGCTTCGTGACGCGCAGATAATGTACCGGAAATAGAAAAATGTTCCATTCTAAATCGAAATACAGTCACTTCCGTGAAACCGGAAGTGATCATGATTAAATATGGTAATCACTGAAGTGCGTTATACAGTAATATAACATAAATTTTGTGCACTAATAAACCATTATATTCATTCATCCTTTTCTGGCATAATGACCAGTGTTACTTTTATTAAGATGAGGACCGAGTGCCGAAGCGCATCATGGGAGTTGTAGTATTGAGCAAGTTAAGACATATACTAGTGTCGTTATCACTCTCCCTGATGTGACGTCATAACACTTAAGGCTCTTAAAAATGACGTAGTGTTGGAATTCTACTACGTCTGGATGAATCTATTGCTATAGAATTTCTCATTGAATGGTTTTTGAATCACCTTTCGAATGATATTGATTTTATCGTGCTTTGATTCATGTGTGTGTTCAGGACGTGAGCCGCACACTTCGAAGGGCTGGTCAGTTCTCAGTGACCTCAGTACCTTTATAGACTGAAATATTGTCGTCTGGCTTATCTTTTGTGCTAACATCTTCTAACCTCAAGCGCACAGGAGTAGAACTGATTACGAAAATAATCGCAGAATATCAAACGCTGCTCAAGCACAGGCCAATAGAAATACGAAAAAAAAAAAATTTCGTCTATTTTCAAGAGGGTAGTATCTATCACACCTATGTTGTGGATCTCCGCTTTCATCTGCGAGGGCACCAGTAGGGAGGGTCCAGCCCGTTCCCAGTACACTACCTTACTCGTGCAAATATAACAGTAATTTATGATTTTTAAAATTTCAGTTAGCTTAGACCCCTTGCAGCACGTCGGAATGCAGTTACAAAGGGGTGAACGCAGGCTCCAAAATGCTCTGATTTGATTGACTAAAATATTGCACCAGGTCCCCATATGGCCTAACCCCCGAAAATATACTCGGCTATCATTATATGTCCTAATGGAACCTGAGAGATGTCGAATTAGAGGGTCGGGATCCCTGTGGATAGTCCAGGAATAAACTAAGGAAGAATAAAGAGGAAAAAAGGATATTCCAACCCAAAGGATCCTCGAATTAGAGGGTCGGGATCCCTGTGGATAGTCCAGGAATAAACTAAGGAAGAATAAAGAGGAAAAAAGGATATTCCAACCCAAAGGATCCTCAAAACAGAGTTCCTTGTGGAGAGGACTAGTGTTATCGGCCAATCCCTTTCGGTTTCATAACATGTTTTCATACGAGTTCCTTTCGATATTTTATAAATGTACCGTTTCAGTACCGCCAACCGCCTCGTTTTCAATCAGTGACGTCATATTATTGTCGTTTTTCGGTATTAAGTTTCATTACAGCACCACCAGCAACATTAACTAGTATATCGTTAGTATATGCGCACGTCTTGAATCAACTGTACGAATATTTTTCAATTCTTATCAACTAAAATGACCAGTTCTCGTCGTGCTACCTTTTACATGCTCGGCCCTGCCGTTGGTTTTCCCCAGAAAGCAACACGACCTCAGCCACGACATTTTGGTAAGAAATTTGTGAAATTTCTAATGTAACGTCAATTTTTCGGTGTTTCACCTTCCTGTTATACGAGCGTCTTGGTATTTAACTTATAACTTTGATTACGAGATACTTGACTTTAATGATTTGCATGGTCTCAACCACCTTGTCGGTACCACAACCCTACAATTTTTGGATGCTATTCATAAGTATCATTCTGCGATCTCCTAGTCTATAGAAAGGGTCACATTGTTCTAGAAATATTTGGCCTTTTGGTTTAGCTGGCTTTAAGTACTAGAAATATTGGCTCCAGACTAATAGAAATATTTCAAAATGGCTTATTTTTGACCCTATTCTCATGAGAACAGGGTGTATTTTAGTCCACGGGTCTGTTTTAGATATTACATGGAATGGTATGTCGTGATATGTTCTTACTTAGATGGCCTTGAGAGTGTAGCCCAAACAAGCCAGATCAAAACGGGAAACTGAAACAGAAGACTTTCGATTGTGGTTTCAATCAGCTTAGATTCTAGAGTTATAACAAAAATCACTGAAACTTAAAGACAATTCGTGCCAAAATCAGAGATCCAGTTGTCGACTTCCCATAAAATTGCAAATTCTTATTTTTTCCTTTCTCTTTCTTTCGAAATCGCTCTCGTATTTCAATGCGACAATGGGAGCTATAGTCAAAAATTTTTTGTGGTTTTACGAGCTGAAGCCGTGCTTGTTCCCTGAGAATAACACTTAACAGGCCTCAAATGCTAAACCCTTGGCTCTCGTTCTGTGAGCGAATATTGGAATTCGGAATTCACCATTCCCTCATTACGTCTTGATACCACTAACACCAGAATCCTCCGTCTTCGAATTTATTTTTTTCTTCAAGTGTTTGAACTCCTTTGGAAGTCACAAGATAATGTTGCTAATTAGGCCAAAAAAAGAACTACGTAAAGGATTCTGGTAGTAGTGCGGGTATATCAAGCGTAATAAGGGGAATCGAGAATTGGAAGTGTTGAGTTTTTGCGGAAAGGCGGAAAACCGGAGAAACTTGTGAAAAACCTCGCATGAAGCCTTCGGCGATGGAGAGATCCAACAATTAACCAGACAGGCAACTCTATTCACATAGATATAGTCTACTGACTCTATGATAGCGAGATCGATTCTTGGGTCGTATTTGTGAAAGGCAAGCTCCCTCGCAGACTGTTATGCCACCCATGCTTCCCAAAAGCTATTCAGCCACTTCTCCTACTTTCAGTTCATGGTTATTAGACGAGGCTAATTATTTAGGGAACTAATCCTGTAAACTACAAGTAGAGCGGATGTATTGGTTTCACACCCAAAAACACATTAAGTTCGATATGGTACTTAGGGCCATTGGCACTAGCGGGGTGGCATCGTGGACCAAACTTTGTTCAAGCCAGAGCGCTCACTTATTATTCAAAGATCTCCTGGAGATCCGAGAAAAAAACAACACAACGAGAAGGTGACGCCAGAGAGAGTGACCAGTAAAAAGCGCTTGTGCTTGAAACTCTAGAGTGAAAGCGGAGAGGAGATGGAGCTTCTCGAAATCCCAATTACTGACTTTTCTCGTCGAGTACTTCCTCACGCTTTCTCACCTCAAGGAAGTAAGCGATGTGCGACTTTGGGGAAGTCTGGAGTGGCGCCGGTCGAAGTGAAATGAAATGATTGTGTCACTTTGCGCAAAATGACATGGTATAGGAACTGAGTACGTCATAACTGTTATCCGCGAACATACTATCTGGCCAACCCTATAATATATGACACTAGACCTTTTTCATACTGATTTAATCCAGGAAATCTCGTGATGTTACTGTCATTTTATTTTCGGTTTTTAAGCCCTTGATTGATGTCAAGGGTTTTCTATAACTCATTGAGGATCATTACTAAATTAAAAACCTGGAACCAGAGCAAAATCTTTACTTAGAGATATTTCGGCTGTATCTCACGATCCATCAGTCAAGTCTTAGATGACAAAACATGTGAAGTCAAAGTTGTTGTATAAATGAGCATTACGATTTCACTGGGAATCCTGGGGAATCCTGCCCCAAGTGAAGTATGGACGTACTTATCAAGGCACTTAGGATTGGAATATTTGTGTACTGAGAGGCTTTTTACAATGTTTTGTCATGTATAATAAAAGATACTTAAAGGCACGTTCTATAAAGGAATTTACAATGGTAGATAAAAGCGTATCTCGGAAATAAGGTGGGCGAAAACGGAAATACACACCCTCCACCCCTGAGGGCGATTTTGACGATATGTCATGTCATTATAGAAACATTTCCAAATATCATAACTAAGGATCTATGACTTAAGAATATACAGGATAAATTAGATATTAATTACTAAGTAAAATAATTTTTTCAATATTTTTTATTTTTATCGAAAAATATTATAAAAGAAGTATAGATAAGATTTTCGAAAATCCCCCATTGTTTTGTCGTCCAATCAGGTCGTTTTATCATAGAATCCCCGGATGTCAACAAAGACCAGACGGAAACGGGGGGCGATCGAGAAACACCGCGGTCGTGTGAGATAATCGAAGAAACACTTTGCTTGTCAAATGTAGCCTAGCAATTTTGTAATTTTCGACGCCATTATACGAAAATGAATGATACGGACGAGGAAGAAAAGGTTACCGTAAACAAAGGTGAGTTTTGAGGGAGATTTAGTGCTAAAATGGCTCGAATATTCCATAGTAGCTCTCAAGCTTGATTGGTTACAGAACACTCGTACTCGCTTGTTGCTGACTCAAGACTTGTCGTATAGACTCCATCGGTTCGATCTAGAAATATTCTAAACAGCGCCTTTTGTTTTTTTGTATACAATATATTTATTCTTACGGCCGTGAAAGAAGGAAGGTCAGTTTTGATTTCAATAAACGCGAAGAGAACTCAAGTTTACTCAGGATTCAATATTCGTAAATTTTAATCTTCACTCCGTTCGTGATGTAAGTTAAATCTCTTGAAACAAACTTCTAAACGCTTACCCCGGTGCTTAAAATAAAAAAACGATTGGCCGACATTAACCCAGGAATTATAACATTCCAGTGAAGGCATCCATTGGTCATGAATTTCATATTTGCTCGTCTAATTTTTTTGTATAAGCGAGTTTGCTTTGAGGCTTATAATTATCTTGGTAGGGATAATGAGTGAATCCAAAATGACAAGATTTTGAATCGCTTGAATTATTTTATCACAGTGCTCTGCCACAGTTTAGATCACATATTATAAGCCATCTGTTTAAATCCAGGAATTTTCTTCTATTTTTTTCCTAGCGATTTTATTGAAAATCTTATTATTTCTCAAGTGAAACTTTTAAAGTGATCGCGAAAAAAAAATTGACTCCATCGGCGCTTGATGTCCAATGGTGACAAAAGTCTTCGGCAATAATTTTTTTTTCTTTTTGGATTTCTGTCTCATCTAAAATGGATTATTGGCTTGCTTCCCAGAGATAACACTTGTGCTCTGGTTTTTGTTACGAGGAGATACTTGAACATAGAGCTATGTTACTCCATTACGAATGATAATTTAAGCTCCGTTACTTATGGATTTCAAATTGATTTGTTTTACAAGTAAATTTCTGAAGAATATTCTTTTAGATTTTTGTGTTTTTGGGCATACGATAGTGATCACATCAGCAGGTTTAGTCTTGAAAATGGACTATGAAATCCGAGAAACTTTGGGTTGTTTTCTTGACCCTGAATTAACAATATACTATTTATTGTAACAGCGATTCATTTATGTACATTATCTGTTCTCTGAGATCAGAAGAAACTACTTACTTTATCTAGCTGAAATATCTCTTCTAAATGAAGGAGTAACCACAAAAATGTTGATTTTCTTTTTGTGTTATTGGACGTAAAGGTTATTATCAATCAATCAAGGGCAGGCAAAGATTGTGTTTATTCTAGTTGGGTGCTGATCGAGAAAGTAATAACGCACGCATAAAAATTGAGACAAAAAAAATCCATGAGTCTAGCTAGTTCTAACATAATATTTTATATTTGCAATAATCCTGCAGTTTAGTATTGGTTAGAGCTTTTGAGTCATATTAGTTGAAGAATACATCACTTATAACTTAATACTAATGAAGTTAAAAATGAGTATAAACCAGCAGGGGTTAGTTATTGAATCGTGATTATATAAGTATCATACTATTGGCAGTGAATCAATCTCTCTTATGTATGGTTGAAGGTCAAAAGTTTTGCACACAATCAAGAATTACCCTTATTCGTTATGTCGGATGTGGGATATAAGTATGTTTAAATTTAGTTAATCCATGTTTTGATAATAAGTCATTCATTATTAGATCCAATTGTTTTTGTCATAGAAAAAATATTACTTTAGGAAAAATAATAACGATGATCATCATCATCATCATCATCATCATTACTACTCATTATCATTATTAACATTATCATAGATGAACATTGGCTAGTACTCTCAGTACCTTTAAAAAGGATAGTAAAGACATTTTATATCATTAAGCTTTCAATTTTTAACCCCTATTTATATTAGCCCCATTAGACCATTGAGAATTGTCTGAAATCCTTTATCATCAATATCATCATTATCATCATCGTCATTATCATTATTGATGCTGTTGTTTACTATGATGATGATGATGATGATGTTTAACTCATAATTTTGATCTGCTATTACATGCTATGAAGGATGAAAATATCCTTAAGGCCTGTTTACACCAGTGATTTTTGTGGTGAAAATATAATAAATTTTGCCTCCTAAATTCTAAAGAGACATTTGTGCATGTAATCTTGGTGTCCAGAATAAAGATTTATAAGTTAATCATTTACCATTTTTGGCTAAGACCAAAATGGCTACAAAAATTGCCAGTGTAAACAGGCCTTTACTATCTGATGTTTTAAAATATATATATATATTAATCTTGATTTTACTAATGCTTGAGAATTTATAACCCTGGCCTTTTGGCTATACCTGTAGCTTGTTATTTTGTTCCAGTAGAAGGATCCATGGGTTAAAGAGCATTGGCTTACTGCCAATTATATTGTATTTAAATCAATTTAGTTGTCAATCATGCTAGTAACATTACAGCACTAGAGGTTTACAGAAATGTTAAAATAAATTTAATGTTAAATTTACCTTTGCTTCAAAAACATTATAATTTCACACCAAAAATTTTCCTATTTTTGTATCTTTATTTAATTAAATTAAATTGTGACAATAAATAATCCGAGATTGGACTGTCTGCATACATAATTTTAATTTCTAAATTTTAGTTTGTAGTACATCCTTAAAGTATACAGAAAGAATAACATCAGTTTTACTTATAACGACAAAAGAATATAATTTTTCTCTCTTGAAATATTATTTTGTTATTGTTTTGGAAACCACAAATTATATTATAATTCTGGCACGAGGAATGTTTTCCATGTGCTTGACAGTGTTTTGTTGCGTGTGTCCTTGCCCAGACCACCTGCCCTCCCCAACAAAGGGTATCACATAAACAAGATCAGCAAAAGGACAGCTAAAATATTCTGTTTGAACTAACACATCTGAATATATGTTCCCATATACACAAAGATTAAAATAAAATATTGTAATAACTTATATAAACCTAATGAATTTTCTTAAACCTTTTTATTCTTAGTGAATAAGACCAGAGTTGTTCAAATATTTATGACGATGCTAATACATTAATTAATATGTGCATGTATTTGCACAAATTAACACATCCAAGCAGCTTATTGTCATTTGTCTATTATAGCAGATAGAGTCCATATTGTATTACTAAGCTTAGGATAAAAAGTTAACACCTCGACTGACTCTAGTTCTGTAGGAATTTTTCTGTGTTCTTTTAAGTTATTGTTGGTTTAATAGTCAAGATTTGAATGCTGTTTTTGAGACGTACTTTAAGATGCAATCACATATTGTAAGACAGAGAGTTCTTCCACGTTCCAAAGTGACTGTATTTTATGGTGAGAGAATCATTCATTATGATTTCCTATTTCCTTCATATCTCATTTAATTTTTATAATGCTTAGATGGGAAGAACAATGTCAGGTAGTTAAATAAATATTTTGAAAACAGCCTTTATGACAGATATTGTTACTGTTTCAATCTACCTAGCCTAGTTTTCAACAAACCAAGTGAAACAGCAAAGCCAAAGTTACAACATGAAAAGCATGTGCTTGGCACAAAATTAAAATAATTAGATAAATATATATACTTTTCAATAGATCTCTTAAAACAATCATTCTTTCTTTTGTTTTTGTGTGTCTCTTTATTTTGATATGTATGTAGCTTAATATTAGAGAAAGATAACAAGCAAAAATGTACATGATTTTGCCATTAACTTTGAACAAGCCTGGTGCCTTCCTTGTAAAAAATATTGTGAATTTAGGCTTTTAAGGAACCTCTGGTAGAATTATAAATCAAGATAGCTTATTTTTTCAGTAACAGTTTTTCTTTTTTCCACATGGAATGCATGCTGTCATTGTTGTTGACTTACCCCTCATTCTGAATTACTGTTTGAATATATTATAACGCAAAGAGTATGACATAATGTTTCAAATATGCTTTACCATTTTTGTGGTAGATTATTTAGTATATACATATTGCTCATTCTTAACATGTAGTTGCTTTACATTCTTAGTTTGTCAAGACTTCAGAGTAAGGGAAGATGGAGCATTGGCTAGTAAACTACAAGATGAGGAATGTAAGTTTATAAGTATATATTTTCATATTTAAAATTTGTTGTTTCAGAGTTTCATTATCCCAAGTTTCAATAATGTTTATATCCATCATTGCTAGAAGGTTCTTTAGAAAGGTTTAAGTTAGATTCTAAATCTAAAAGAACATTCATAATTTGTTTAACAGTATATGCATAGATAAAGTTTAAAAGTTAAAACCAAAAATTATGATTAAAAAAATGAGATTAAAAGGAGAATGATGTCATGATATTTGGCACTAATAATACAAGTGTAGAGAGCTCGAGGAAGGAAGGAAGGAAAATGGCACAATCCTTGGCATTAAAACTATTAGTAATAGAATACTATGCCATATCATATTTTAGATAAAATTTTACTCCTGAAATAACTTTTAGAGATGCTATCTTATTACATTTATAAATATTCTCAAAAAACAATTTTGTACCAAAGATTAAGGAAAGCTATTTCAAAGAATAGTCTTTTGTCCTTCCTTAATTGTAAATTTGAGAACTACATTATCATGCATTTATTGTTCAACAAATTCAAATTTGATCTATGAGTTAAATTCCTATTTGAATTGTGAGCAAGCTATGCCTGAACTGCAATCAGCACAGAGATTTTTTGGGGGTTTGCTCAAGGTGAGGGTTTTTAATGACTCCAACGTGAAAGTGAAAAATAGCAGTGTTTGACATGAATGTTTTGGCTGAGTAACTTATTAAATCAAATCAAATGTTTGTTTTTTATTTCATTCTGCTTTCTTTAATATTTTCTTCAATTTTTTTCTGATGACTTTATGTAATGATGATCTTAAAAATATGATGAATTAATTAAAAAAGGAAGTGAAAAAAAATTTGAAACTTGTTTACAAACAGAACCAAATGAAAGGGAAAATAAAATTTTGGTTTCTAGTTTCCACATCAATAACAAAATTGCAATTTATTAACTAAGGAATTGAAAAACATTTTTTTCTCAGGTGTTGATCTAACTCGTAATTTTATTGTTGTGTTGTATTTTAATTTTCAGTCCAAAAGCATTACGGCATGAACAGAAATGAAAGAAAGAGTGTGCGAACTGATGTTCGTGTGGCCAAGCAAACTTACCTAGAGGAAATAAGAACAGCTCAACTCTTGCCAGAAGATGAGCTAAGTAAAATGTGAGTTTTAAAATAACAGTTATTATATGGCAATTAAGGGTGGCATAGTGATAATGCACTTGCTTTTTACATGTACCTCTGGGATCTCAGGTTTGATTCCTGGGCTCAATCAATATCATCTGAAAGTAGAGTTTGTTGGGCCTCTCCCTTGATGCAAGGGTTTTTCTCCAGGTTCTCAAGTTTTCCTCCCTCCACAAAACCTAAATTCCAATTCGATCTGTGAGTTAGCCATGCCCTGACTTAGATCTGCCAATAGGTTATTTCAGGGTACATTAAATGAAGGATTTGAAGGTTAATACAATAAATTCTAGATGAACTTTGTTATCATTTGAATTAATCAATGGTATTAAGATATATAATATGAAACATAATCAGGGTATATCTTTGATACAATCTGTTTTTGGGATAATTTATCTGTTATTTGTAATCTTGAATACTAATGCTTTTCTTATGTTGTGTTAGGGAAGAAACAGATAAATGGCTTGCTAAGGATCTTCAGGACAAGCTGCATGATGAGGTGATTAAACTTAATGGTTGTTTTAATCTTAGATTTATTACCTTTGCTGTTTTTCTCCATTTATCTCGTGAAATAGAAATAGAGTTTAGGGTCAAACTGATAATGACTTGAATACAACAAGTGAATAAAAAGGAAACGTAAACACTGTGTAAAAGAGTTTATAGCTGTACTGATGTTTCAGACGGATGTTAGCCCTAATAAACAGGATTTATCAGTGCATCTCTACAGAGTAGCTATTCATCCACTTAAATTCCGATTGGAATTTAGAAGTTGATTTTGCAGAGGGAAGAAAACTGGAGAACCAAGAGAAAAATCCTCAAAGCACAGGAGAGAACCAACAAGCAACTCTACTCACATATGACAATGAGCCCCGTGGGACTCAAACCTAGCTCATATTCGTGAGAGGCTGATATTTTGGCACTTAATTACAATTTTTAATACGCTCCTTTTACCTCATCTAACAAAACTCTATTTCCATAACGACCATAATGTTCATCAATAAAAGCCTAAGAAGTACTATCATCTTATGTCTAATGTGTATTTAAAGAGTTTATAGTAGCATTATAATATGTGGGCTTTAGATAGTGCAATAATCTGGTTTAAGTCCTGACCAACTGTAACCTTTTATCTCATTTTATAAAAGAAACCGCCAGTCAGAAGTTTGGATATCTGATACAGTAGTTGTTAGTCAATATTTCTTAAAGTTTGGGATGACATTAGGGATACTATGATGATAGGCCTAGGGATAAGTCTTTTGTTCTCTTTCCCAGGGGACACCAAAAACAAGAGTATGCCCTAGCAGTAGGGTAACCCTACATTCATGAAAACAGCTTCTAAAGATTACAGTCCAAATAGATCACAGGTCAATATTAATCTCAGTATTAACTTTTTAATGATTTTTGTTACAGGAAAGAAAAGAAATACAGCAACAACAAGAAATTGAGTCTCATGATGCTGTAAGTGGCTTGCAAATCCCACACATTTTTTTTAGCATCTTATTATTTTACAATTATTTACTGATGATCACTGAGACTGAGGTCAATAATTGTTTTAGTATTATTACACGAGCGATCATTCGAAAATATCTATTTATTTCTAAAATGTAGATATTATTTTTCGGATTTTGAAAGAGACTTGTATCAACAAAGGAAACATGCGCTATCCTATATTCACCAGTAGGAGTTATAGAGATATTCTGAAGTTCTCAACCAATCAGCGCATGTGATTTTCTGTAATAACCTTAGTAATGATACTAATATATGTTAATATTATGATATAAAGTAAGCTTATTTTACTCCTGTAATCTTGCATAATGAACTTTTTCATTAATCAAGCTTATAGATAATAAAATTTTAAAATAAATAAATAAAAGTTTTATTATTATTACTATTAATTATTATTATGTAGAATATTTTAATCCTCTACTCTTGCACTGTCGGTTATTTTTATTGATTTTATTGTTTTAAAATGAAATTTGTTTTATAGAAAGTAGCAAAACAACTACAAATGCGCGAGAAAGAAAAATTTGATCGAGAATGGCGAAGGAAAACCGAACGAGAGGAAGAAGAGAGAAGACATTTACAACGAACTATGGAAGAATTAAATCCAAGTGAACGAGGTAAGACTTTTATCCTAAGTTTATCAAGGTTCTGAAGTTCTCAAAATTGTCTCAAATTTGTCACCAAATTTTCAACTTTTAAAAAGAAAAAAGGAAACAGATAAAATATTTGTACTTACGTTTAAGTAGTAGACGTCTCCTTGGGGTAAAATGATTCCAAAAATGGCAAAAACGGGGAAACAATGAAGCAAAAATGGTACGAGAACAGCGAAGGAAACAAAATGGCGGACGAACATTCCAATAGTCGTTTTAAATTGCGCGCGCGTCTAATCAGATAATTAGATTTTTTGGATGGCGGTAAAATGGTAGCTACCGCTGATACGAAATGTAAGCGAGCTAACATTCTCTTCTCTTCTCTTCTCTTCTCTTCTCTTCTCTTCTCTTCTCTTCTCTTCTCTTCTCTTCTCTTCTCTTCTCTTCTCTTCTCTTCTCTTCTCTTCTCTTCTCTTCTCTTCTCTTCTCTTCTCTTCTCTTCTCTTCTCTTCTCTTCTCTTCTCTTCTCTTCTGTGTTCTTTTGCTTTCTTTTCCTCGAAATTGCACATTGTTTGTATAGGAAATTTTTCAAATCTAACGCGATATTTTCTGAAATGAATAGACCCAAGAAGAAGACCTCCAAGTAGTCATGTCAGTGAACCCATACCTATAAATGGCCACACTGACGGCGTCCAAAAAAGAGTCCGAAGAACCAACAGCAAAGAAGACAAGAGACGAAGTACCGGAAGCGGAAGTAGCGGTGGCAGTGTTGGCAAAGAAGAGAGAAGACTAAAGCATTCACCAGATTACGGCAATGGAGCAGTTGTAGCGCTGCCACCCCCCGAAAATGGCGGAGGAGGGAGATTGGAATCTGATAGAATTATAATGGCTGATGGGACTGCGATAGATTTGTTTGATAATGAAGAAGATAAACAGAAGGCGCGGAAGTTACAACGGGTCAAGAAAGATGAGGAATACGCGAAGATGCTGCAAGACCAAGAAAGACGGGTACGATTTTGCGAGTTTTGTTAGTTCTTGATAAGGTTTTTACAGCGCTTCCAAAATCATACGCACGAAATCGTACAGTTTGCCGTCGCGACGCAGTGGGTTTTGGGGGACGTCAATCAAGGCGTTTCTTTGACATTCCATAGTCACGTGCCCTTGATAACTTTGTGTTTCCCGCCAAGTCATGGAAACATCTTGATTAACGTCCACTTAAATCCTTTTTTTACGGGGTTGTAGCAAATTGTATGATTTTGCGCGCGAATTGAAAGCACTTTAAATAAAAGTGGGGTAACTGACGCAAACGGCGCGAAGGAGAGCCATGAAATCTGGGAACATCCTTTGTCGACTTTTCTTCATTGGCTTCCTTTCCAAACAAGCATTCATTAATATTCATCCATCTTTCTTTTGAATTTTTTAGATTGTCGAAGTAGAGAGAATGGCTTCTGAAGATCGAAGACTTGCAATGGAAGAACAAGATCGGGTAAGTTGGAAAAACGATTACAAAATGCATAAAATTTAATAGATCAAATCCGCTATTTTCGTGGTATTCAACAAAAAAGTGATTCCTCAGCTTTCTTTGTTAGTGCCACCAACATGGCCGCCGCCATGACTTTGTCAATTGACTCTCGTGGAAATGATTGCAAACCATTAATTACGTACTTCTCGTTTTGTAGGAGTTTGCCAGACATCTTCAACGTAAAGAATATCAGCGACTTAAAAGAGATCAAAAAGAGAGACAAATGCAACGGGCAAATAGTGTGCCATCTGACAGACATTCTATGTCCATTGAGGTATGTCAGTACTTTGCAAGTTAGGGAGTAATAGCATCAGGTCAAAACGGAAAGGAGAACTGAGTTGATTTGAGATATGCGCGCGCACGTGTGAGGGTCATTCAAGTTTTGAAGCTAAAAATACAATTCTTAATTTTCCCGCAATTTTCTCGTTGATCTGCATTGCAACTATTCCTAGCGCAATATTAATTGCTCGTTTCCCTTGCGCTTTGGTAAGTTCTCGTAATACTTCCTAATTGAACATAATATATTTGTTTTACAGGATCCTCG
The DNA here is from genome assembly GCA_964019055.1 of Anthopleura xanthogrammica. Taxonomy (NCBI): domain Eukaryota; kingdom Metazoa; phylum Cnidaria; class Anthozoa; order Actiniaria; family Actiniidae; genus Anthopleura; species Anthopleura xanthogrammica. Next base: position 8,870,583 of record OZ025224.1, read on the forward strand.
TCGCCTGCCCTCATACGAAGAGGCGGTACATCGCAACCAATTGCCTGATCTTCTACCTAACCACGATTTTGATCCCGAGAACCTTCACGAACGTGAGCGCGACAGATCAATTTATTCATCTACCCGCTCTTCAAGGAGCACTGCCTCTCAATCTCCACCGACAGAGAGACGTACGACCAATCCAGACAAGGTGGAACGAAGAGAGCACACGCGGGAAGATGGGCGCATCTCATCTAGAGGGCCCTCATCGGCTGATCATAGAAGCATTGCCTCTCAATCTCCACCGACAGAGAGACGTACGACCAATCCAGACAAGGTTGAAAGAAGAGAGTACACGCGGGAAGATGGGCGCATCTCATCTAGAGGGCCCTCATCGGCTGATCATAGAAGCATTGCCTCTCAATCTCCACCGACAGAGAGACGTACGACCAATCCAGACAAGGTTGAAAGAAGAGAGTACACGCGGGAAGATGGGCGCATCTCATCTAGAGGGCCCTCTTCGGCTGATCATAGGAGGTCAACACACATGGATGACAGACGCTCGGATAGAGAATATGGTAGAAGTGGTGGAAGGGAGCATAGGGAACATCGAGCACCATCGCCGACACGAAATGGACACCCATCGAAAGATTATAAAGTGGATTCCAACGAGCATAGAAAGGGGTTCGATAATATAGAGAAGGGTTGTCATAGATATGGCGAGAAAGAAGCACCTGTTTGGCTCACACGAGATTCCGTATGTTCCTCGAACTCTCCACCACGAGAAAGACACGAGTACCCCGAAAATAACCATGGTTCATCGCGGTCATCGTATGCCTCATCTGGGCAAAGCTCTTGTGACCGTCGATCGCAAACGTCAGGTCATACAGGATCGCCTTCTTCGCGAGCGGATGTCTGGGAGCGATTTGATGATGATGAGTCGTTCGTAGAATCTCGACATAACAGACCATCTCGCAGTCGCACCGTCGCGAGTTCACACCCAACTCACTACGAAAGAGAACGACCGAAGTCATACAACGTGGTTGAAAATATAGACCCCACATTCAAGCGAGAAAGGAAGGGTTCTGAAGACGACGCTAAAGACCAAAATCCTGAAGAAAAAGCTAAAGTCATTCCTTTGATTAAACCCCATCGACGGAAAAGCGCTGAAAGGAAAAGAGATCGAAATACCGAGAAAGAAAACTGCAAGCAACAATAGGAATTGTTCTTTAGGTTCTAAATAGGCTTACGAAAATTGATGATTTATGAATGGACATTAGCTACAAATCATTCAACTATTCTTATTGACATTTTTCGTTTCTGCTTCTAAAGCTTACGACCATCAAATTCAAAGCGGTGACAGTGAATTTTCCTTTGATTGAAGCTAACCCAGACGTTTCGCGTTTGTCAAGGTCGACGAAATAATACAGTGTTGGAAACCTGATAGTGCGCCATGTTTGGATACGTTCAACATTCAAGCATTTCTTGCCAACATCAGTTCACCCCAGTACGTACAGTAATGGAGCTAGTTTGTGTTGCAAAGATAGATTATAAAATGACTTTCAAAACCATGGATTGTGATTGGAATGTTGATTGACATTTGGGAAGCCATTTGGTTCCCCAGGTACAGGTACCATACATTTACCATGCTCTTGAACAATGAAATATGCTATCATCTTTTACAGAATCTGCTGATCAGCACCTGTAAACCTTCCACACTACAATGCATTTCACCCAACTAGATGATTTTACTGTCAAAAAATCAACTCCAATTTGATGCTCTCATTGTTTGCAGATATACCCAATCATTAATGATTCGCCTTTGATCAGAACATTGCAAAAGACTTTTGATATTTTTATGAGAAACAATCTCCAATAATAAACTTGGAACAGAATCCAAATAATAGACCCCTTCATGCCAGAAAGTAGTTGTCAGTCATTGGTCTTGTTACTGATACAATTTGTTCTATGGGTTTGTTTACATCAAGGTAGGCAACCATAGTGCTAGAGACAAGTTTTTTTTTTCTTTCTCGAAAGAGAATACCAAAAAATAGATATATCTCTAGTAGTAGTAGTAGTAGATTCACCTCACCTTTCGTGTGAGCAAGGCCTAGCTAATTTTATTCAAATAGGCTGTGCACATGTTATATACAGCTATTTCAAAAAAGGTTGGTGAAGGTTTTGTTGCATGTTGCATGTTGCTTACCAAGCTTGAAATGTATTATTAATATTCATATGTAAATAATGTCAGCACAGAAGAAAATATACTGGAAAAAAACTTGCAGACAAAGTTTGGGAAAATTCTATATCGTTGTGACCTCGGTTGCTTGAATTCACATCACCCATATGGCTTGGTATACGACATGCAAGAAAACCTTCAACAGACCTTTTAAGAAATAGCTGTATAATATCCTTCGCATCTGCTTTTAGTCTTGTTCCATTTAATCCCCCATTGTCCACTTCTACAAACGGCTGCAAAGGAGACAGATGTATAATATGAAAAATTTCAGAGAAAAAAATTAATTCCTCAGCTGACTTTGTTCCCTTGAGAACTGATTATTATGTAAAGCTGGAATGAATAGGTTTGGTTTGAACACAGCCATAAGTGTAAATAAATAGAAAAAATGTTGCTAGAAATTTTATGCTGATGGAGTGGAATAAGAATTGTTGTTGCAAATATTAAAAATTTTACAGTTAGTGTGTTGTTTCTTTGTTATATTTCCGAGGGATGCATAACAACTATGGAGCTTAGTTGCGAGTATGGAAAGTAAGGGTAATTTGGAAATATTGCTCTTTGGGCACAGGCTAATCACTCTGATAGAAGAATAACATGAATATGTATTAGATTCTATCAATAAAAGTGCAGGCCTTAAAATAATGGTGAACACTTGTTTCCATAGCCTAAACTTCCCTTTGATCGGATGACTGGAATCAATTTTAGGGTTGGTTAGGTTTAGATTCCACTCCTTTCTTACAAGGGCATTTTGGGCTATGGAAACAAGTATCTACATAAAAATTTAATAATGGCTGTCACTGGACAATTTTCATCCAGAATTGGAACTTGTCTGGTCAAATCTTTGCCTTGCTGGTCATTTTGAAAAGTAACATTGAGCCAGAAATGAAGTATGACAGAGCTAAAACTAACTTGGCCAGTGATCATGACTGGTAACTGGCCTGCTGTTACTTCAGGTGGTGCCTCATCTCTACTCCTGGCTAAAATATACTTTTCCTTTTTCACCCCTAGAAGGGAGTGACTTAAGATTTCAATATTTCAATCCCTAAAAGATATGACAATCATCCCAGTTTTCAGTTTATGGGAGTACCCCCTCCCCCTTGGGTTATCCGCTGATTAAAACTACTTAGTAAGCAATCCCAGGTGCCATTTCTGAGAACCTATATTTCATTTTACTATGCAGCCCCCTTACCGTATCTATTTTTTGGTTGACAAAAGAGAATGCAGAGCAAGATGAGGAACGCAGGTCTTGAAATAACGGCTGGTGGTCATCAGACAATGTTCAGCCAGAATTGGAACTTGCCTGGTTGAAACCTTGCCTTGTTGGTCATTTTGAACAGTAAAATTGAGCCAGAAACAAGGTTTGACCAACCTAAAACTAACTTGGCCAGTCATCATGACCAGCGACTGACTGGTTGTTAGTTCAAGCCCTGGGAAGGTGTTGCCTAAACACCATGGTATCACTAAAAATAATAAAACATAAAATTCTAATACTATGATTGATTTATTACAATATACAGCAGAATGAAAAAAGATAAAATACAGAATAAGTACAGTGATAACTACAATTAAATTGCTATTCTTAAATAATAAATTACAATTTATCGTCTGAGATGTCATTTTTTTAGTCAGAAAATAGAAGTACTACTGAGAAATAAGATTCCCAATCAGCAGAGTTTGGAACGAATGGGATTCAAATATTTTTTTCTGCCAATGAAGGGAATGATGACATATAGACATTCTAACCAGGGCAATTTTTACGAAGTTTACCAAAGACAATGCTTAAATTTCATTAAAGAAATGATACTCTACGGAATGACATCTGGTCTTGCAACCAAGCTGGAAAGGTCTTTTACTTTCATCATAGTCACTAGCTTGCATGCTTGGCTTTCTTATCGATTGGGAATTACCCTTACAAATTAACAAACATGCCTGTCCTGAACCCTACTTATCAACTCCCTTCGAAATTAAGGAAGAACTAATCAGACTGTCTTTTCACATTAAAAAAATACCTGGTTGATTAAGTAACTACTGCAATAGTCTAATACAGAGAAAATTATTGGTTCATTGTTTTTAGAATCAACATTTTGAATTTTTATATGATTAGTAATATACTAATTTTTGTGTGACCAAACAACTTACTGCAATTCTTGTTGTGCAATTTGTTTTTGGCTGCCATCAATCAAAACTAATCAGTCGGTACTTTTTATATTTTTGACTGGCGGCAATGAAAAACATAATTACCAATGGGAAACTCTCAAGTAAATAATTTTGCAGAATATTCAGAATTGCAGTAAGCTAAGCTACAGACACACAGTACAACATTGCATGCAATTTTGCAGGCAATCCATGTTCTAAGCCATCTCAGTGACACGATGCAATTTGTTGCACGCAATGTTGCTGATGTAGACAAGGATCCTACTTCAGCAACATTGCCTGAAATATTGTACACAATGTTGCAACATGTGGCGGCACCTTTAAAGTTGTAATAGAACAAGTATTTTTCATATGGGTAGGAATCAATGAGCACTGACAAACAGCACATACATTATACGACAGTATCACTTTACATTTTTAATGGAAATAACCTATTAAGAATTAACATTTATCGTTAAGAGTCACATTAATTTCACAACATAAAACCAAATTTAAACGAAAGATTTTGTACATTAGAATTATTTTTATGTTTTGCAACCTCCAAAAATTCCAAATGAATTCCAAATTCCATGTGAATTTTTGGCCTTCATATAGTCAAAAATTACTTATTTGGACCACTGTAAACTTCATGAATGAAATATTAATGAACCGCATTTTGAGATATTTGAGTTGCTGAAACATGAAATAACACTACATAAAGACTTACAAAGCATTATATAGGCTGTCATATGATTAACATTCTAGTGAATCTACATTAAGGGGACAGACAGACAGACAGATGGACAGACTTGTGGACAGACAGACTAACTTCATACGTAGAAGACCCGTACTTTTGATGTACTGACAAGAAGATTAGCATCATAAAACTTTGTTTCTATCACAACATTTCCACTGAAATAAAAAGACAATAAGAATGAGTTACTTTAAGTGTATTCTTGTACGTATGATGCATTGGAATCATTGAGTCACTTTAATACAAAGGCTAAAGTTCCTCCCAATCATTTCAAAGAGCAACCAATCCAGCTGAGTTGATCGCCTTCCCCGAAAGGAATTATGGGTCACTATTTTAGGTTAGCATTTTTCGAGCATTTTCCGAGTATACAATGTAGACTTTTCTTGTTGATTGAAATAACATTCTGCCATGAGTTCGACTATCGTTTACGATTAATTTAAAGGAAGAACTTGTATTTCATAAATTCTCTTGGCAGAATAAAAGAAAATGCTAATCAAAATACAATGTCGAAATCCTCTATCCTGATTGGTTGACGTTGAGTTTGTTCTGAAGGTCAACTCAGCTGGATGTAACAGAAGGAGGTGGGGTGATTTTGGGATGCTACGGAGGTGGATGGAGTTATGTGCTGAAATCTCATTTTGAAAAAATTCTCAGTAATATCATATAGTTATCATATATGCCCTCTCCCCTCTATATCTTTATGACTAAGCACAGCCATAATTCATCTGTTTGCTGACAAGCTGTAGGGTAGTACATGTAAGGTAGTACTTACTTCAAGACATTTGCAGGCATCATCTGTGATTCAGGAGCTGCTTCTATCAGTGACTGCCAGGTGTTGGTAGATGATGGAATCACAAATCCAAAATCAAAATACCACTCTGAGAACACAAAGAATAGAATACAGACTTAAATAATTATATTGACAAAAATCATTGGTCACCCTGAAGGGAAGCACGGGTGGCATAGCAGTTAGAATGCTCACCTCTCACCAAGGCTACCCGAGTTTGAGTCCCGCCGGGCTCGGTGTTGTATGTGAGTAGAGTTTCTAGTTGGTTCTTTCCTGTGCTTTGAGGGTTTTTCTCTGGGTTCTCCGGTTTTCCTCCCTCCACAAAAATAAACTTCTAAATTCCAATTCGATCATGGAACAAGGGCCACAGGTTTGTTAGCCACTGGCTATTTAGTGCTACCCTCGTAAAAACAAGGAGTGTTAGGTAATGTTGAGTGAAGCTTGAAATAGTTCAAACTTTGGGCCAACTAGTCCTTAGACAAAGTTGTGTGGAACATGTGTCCCACTGCAATCCTTATTCTAACATAATTCCCATATTTCCCAAATTGAATGAGAAAAAAATACCATAAATCAGTGATTGTACACTGTGAATAATGCTATAAATCACACTGTCATGTTCAATGAGAATTAAGACAATCATTATTACTCTTATAGCAGATACATACAGCTAACCAGCCACAAATGAAGGATACTCTTTTGGTGGTTGTATGATGATGTGATTTGTTTGGGTTAATGACAACCAAATTGGGAATCAGAAAAGTTTAGGATAATTCGACAAATTGAAGTTACCAAATCCACTACAATATTTGTTAGCACATTAGCATGACAAAGCCATTGTTTATAAACATTGCCTCTACCTATAGATCCCTTGCAGCACTTTGGAATGCAGCTCAATTTGGAGGACATAAAAATAGGTTCCAATTCACAGGAGATTGAAATTCTTTTGTATTGTCCCCAAATTGAGCTGCTTTGATGTCATGTGAAAGGCGTCTCTTCAGTTGTTTCTCTACCCACCTTCTAAGCATTTTCCTTTAAACAAGACCTTCTGTTCCAGTCTGAACTTATTCATTTCTTCTTGTGACGAGAAGTTTATTTCTCTAGATACAGCTTTACATTTTAATATCTTTTTAGGAACCCTAGCTGTTGATATAAAATCACAATCAATTGTAATTAAACAGTTACTGACAGTAGTTTAATACTTTTATTTTTCATTTTTGTAATTTCTTAATGAAAAAAGAATTAACTTTTTTTTATTTTAAATGTTCTCAAAAATCATATTAATATCATTACCATTTTTAGCAAACTGAAAATATACACTAAATAAACAATAAGCCAGTTCAAAGTTTAAGAATTGTTTTCAGTGTGCATGCGATTTTAACCCAAATTTTCTGCACCTTCTTTTGTTTAAACTTTCTTTTGTTTATAATTAAACAAAAGAAGCTGAGAAATTCGGGATAAAATCACATGCGCACTGAAAACTATTCTTAAACTTTGAACTGGCTTATACAATGGTGCTCAAGATGAAAAAGAATATCAAAAAAACACCAGATGTGCTGTACATACTTCAATAAAATATTTTTAGTTACTTTTTGTCACACCATGGTGCTGTTCATAGAATACCTCTGAAAAGAATATTTTTGATAGCGTGGTAGTATTTTTATCTTATTATGCTGCTGTTGTTGTGTTTCGTTTCAACTCAATAAGAGATATTTTTGGACAAATCTTTTGTATCTGATCATGTTGTTATTAGTTAACAGAAAACTAGGAATTATTGTTGTACATTCATTATGCTGTACCTTCATGTTCGACACCTGGCAGAGATCTACAAAAGAAAAACAAATAAATACATCAATAATAGAAGTAAAGTTAGATTAACTATTTTTCACAACTGTAGTTTACACAAAGTGCTCTGATCTCTCAATTGGGTAAGACTCAACCTGTAGGATGGAACCAAGGCCAAGAAATAACTAATACTAACTACATCAGCCGCACTTAACCTTTTTTCAATATTGTATTAAAAATATATAAAAATGGGAGCACAGGTTATGTCAGCTGTTAATGCACTGCCTTTCGCCATGGGTTCAATCCTCGCACCCAACATGATAGGTTAGCTTGTTGCTTATTGTTTTTCTCCTATGCTGAAATTTTACCCAACCCTAGCATATAGTGATGCAAACACCAGTGTGCATTCATTGTTCATTTTAGTGGTGTTTTAGTACACTTGCCTCTCACCTCTGTGGTCTCAGGTTTGATTCCTGGATGCGGCATCCAGTAGCATAACCAGGGTCCCATTTCAGGAGGGTGTTTTAGTATATTTTAGTATATAGACATGAGCAACCAAGAGGGAGCCATTTAGGGGGTTCTTCTCAGGTTTGATTCCTGGACGCGGCATCCAATAGCATAACCAGGGTCCCATTTCAGGAGGGTGTTTTAGTATATTTTAGTATATAGACATGAGCAACCAAGAGGGAGCCATCTAGGGGGTCTTCCTGGGGGATTGTTGTTTTTACTAACTGTGGAGTGAGTAATGTGATGTTCCAGGTGAGTGGAGTCTTGAGAAAGACTGTTGTTGGTGGTGACTCATGTTTTTACAACCTGAGCAGAAATCATCTTCAGAGTACAGTGGTGAATGAAAATTAACTGTGTAGGCGTGCATGTGTCTTTTTGCCTTGAGGCAGCTACGTCATTGGCATCACATATGATTAGAGCTTGTAGGGTCTCTTCATTAATTCAAGGGTTTTTCTCTACATTCTCCAGTTTTCCTTCCTCCACAAAACCTAACCTTCAATTCAATCTGTGAGTTACCATATACTTACAAGTCTTCACTTCCTTGCCATAGTATTTTTCCATTATCGGCATCTCTCAAATTCATCCAATTTCTGTTTCACATGTTAAGGAAAATGAAGTATTCCTCTTTGGCAAGCATGTCTCAGAATTCGTACCAGATTCATACATTTTGCCAGTTCCCATAGGTATAAGATAGTATCATAAGATGTCATGAAACCCTCACAGTATTGCATTTTTGTATAATGTAAAAAAGGCTAAGAATGCTTATTTCAGCATATTAAACTTTGAGGGTATTTCTCTAGGTTCTCCAGTTTTCCTCCCTTGGCCAAAACCAACTTCTAAATTCTAAATTCTTTACCCTCTTAAAAAAATAACAGCTTATGCCTACCAAAACAAATTAAATTACATAATCACCTTGCAACATATGATTAATAAGTTAGTGAGCAAGTGCTTCTTTTTATACTTGTCTTGCAGTTTCGGCACTTCCTGTAACAATGATAGGAGCATGCAAGAAGTTGTTCTGTTTCTAAATAATGCATTCAAAATGAAATGTATTTCTAATAATTTGAAATGAGCAACGATGATCTCAAAAAACAAAATAGTCTAAAAGACAGAATCCAAAAAATTAAGGTATCAAAATACACATAATTTTTTGAGGAAATGAAAAAAAAATTATATACCAATAGATATGTGAATAACAAGAAAATTAATAATCTCACTGAGCCAAAGCGACATTCTTAATAACCATGGCAATATAAATGACGCCTATTTTATATTCATTGGGAAGTTTGACAGTATACTTGACTAATAAAACTCAGTCACAACAAAAATAAAAGCTAAATATAAAATATAAATCGTGTACGAGATTATATCGTATAAAAAGAGTATTATAATATAATTTTTAAATGTATATTTTGTACGAAATTCGTACGACAGGCATTTGAATCCACTGTATGCCAATCATGAAAAAGTCTAATTCATCTAATCAGGGTCTTAAAATGTTGTCTGGGTGCTTTAAATGGAAGCAGCGAGTTCAATAGATTCTTTGAGTAATTCTATTGATCTTAAAGTTCATCTAAACTAATTTTTTTGATCAAATAAAAAACACTGGAGGGTTTGTTTCCACCACATCCAAAGTAAACAACATACTGAACTCGAAATATCGCGACAAAGTAACTCACTTCAAGGTCACTCCTAGCCCTGCCACAACCTGTTAAAAACACTAAATGCTAACATTTAACATTAAATAACCTATACCAATAAATATTGAGGATAAATAGTCGTTAATTTTAAAACTATGACGCTATTTTTCGTGTGTACTTGAAAAAATGTCAGCTCATCCAAAGGATACAACCTGAAGCCTTCAAGGATCTTCTTGCTTCGATCTTCGGTCAATCCCATCGACATTTTCTCTCTATTTCCTAAGTTTTATACTTAATGATAATAAATAAAGGCTCTGGAGTGGCGTAGGGGAGCTAAATGGACGGAAAAAGTGAAGAAAACATGAAAAATCCGTCCAAATTCCCGTTTCTCCAAGAAAATTTCAACTTGCTGAACTTTTCGCGGTCCGTCAAGTCACGTGGTCTATACGCTGTGCATTGTGGGTAATTGACGGATATTACGTCATTAGCTTACTAAAAAAATTAATAAATAATAAAAACAATAAAAATATAGCTATCAAAAAATAATTTCTTCGTCTATAGGCTATCAATAGCAAATAAGTCGTGCCCCCAAGGTTCTAGATTAATTATTTTTCTATATTATTCCCACTCGCTTCTTGACGGTGGTCACAGTCAACTCATACAAGTGTTTGTCTAATTTGTTAATTCGATTGTTGGTTAAGACAGATGTTGGCTCACAAGAGGTGGTCGCTTATAGAGAGGTTTGAATGTACCTAACTGATTGGTCGCTTAAGGCAGGTATTGTTGGTCGCTTAAGAGAGGCTAGGTCACTTAGAACCTCTGTACGATCTATCGATAATCGATAATCGATGGTGCGATTCGGCATCACACGGGAGTTTGTTAGGTCTCTCCCTCATCGAGGGTGTTTATTCAGGTTCTCCGTGTTTCTTCCCTCGCCCCTCCCCAAAACATGGCAGGCTAAATTCCAATTCAGGGTTGGATCTGTGAGTTAGTCATGCCCTGACTTAGATCAGCCCAGAGGTTGTTTCAGGGTTCAATCTGTGAGTTAGTCATGCCCTGACTTAGATCAGCCCAGAGGTTGTTTCAGGGTTCAATCTGTGAGTTAGTCATGCCCTGACTTAGATCAGCCCAGAGGTTGTTTCAGGGTTCAATCTGTGAGTTAGTCATGCCCTGACTTAGATCAGCCCAGAGGTTGTTTCAGGGTTCAATCTGTGAGTTAGTCATGCCCTGACTTAGATCTGCCCAGAGGTTGTTTCAGGGTTCAATCTGTGAGTTAGTCATGCCCTGACTTAGATCAGCCCAGAGGTTGTTTCAGGGTTCCATCTGTGAGTTAGCTGTACCCTGACTTAGATCAGCCCAGAGGTTGTTTCAGGGTTCAATATGAAGTCGAAGGTTGTTTACTCACACTCGATCCCACCCCCCCCCCCCCCCCCACCCTCCCCTTAATAATTGTCCCACACGTGTAACTCATTCACCTCCAAAGTCGATGGCCTAAGTGACAGGTGACTTATGACACACGTCAACTATCTTTTATCCCAATGGCAATACTCAGAATACACGACGGAGCTATTCAGTATGAAAAACAAAGGAAGTCTGCCACTGAGATTGAATATATCAATAATTCTATTACCAATATATTGTTCAAGTAAGCTAATTAATTGTTTAATAGCCAATCAAAGCTTTAGTTTATTGTTTTAAAGCTTTGATTGGCTATAAAGTTGCTGCCAAATCCTTTATTCGTTGGGGAAAATTTGCAAGTATTTTAAGTGTTTTGATTTAGACTTCAGTGAAGACTCAAGGGTCAATGTGTTCGACTGGTACCAGTACTGGCTCCCTTTAGTCTTCAAGTTTTTCTTTTCTCTTCAATCTTTCTTAAGATCAAGCTCACAAATAATCTCTGATCCCAAAACAACTATTGTAATATTTTTACAGGTTCTCTGTATTGACTTTTCTTCTTTGTCTTATCTTTTTTTAATTTTTATTTACTTAATTTATTGTAAGTACACAATTGCTCTGTGCTATGGGATTATGTGCCACACGTGTGGGGTTTGATTTGCCTAACACACGTGTGGCAGTTTGAAGTATGGAAGAATAACTCACAGTAAAACACATATGCGCACGTGTCGAGCGCGTGTCATCAACCAAAAAGCTACATTCTCATACCACCAAAAACTCTCCCAATTTTTTTATATTTTTTTGCTCTGAAAATGAATTTTTAATGCTAATTGGATGTAAAATATTAGCTTTTAAAGCATTTTCTTTTCTTTGTGTTTCATAATCCATATATGGCATTGGATGGTTTTCCACGGTTCTATCCTGAATAGCTGATTAGTCCAGCGGCTGGTCTTACGAGTTCAAATTTGCATTTTCTTTGTGGATTGATTAATTATGTTTGTAAATTCTTTCGTAAGCGCGCACAAAGGTGAATGAAGGAGTTGATGGTGGTAAGACAGATGGACTGAAGGATCGTCATTCATTCACCATTCACCATTAATCGTCAGAAAAAAATGACCGTACGAGAACTACTACGGTATACTCGTAAGTGACTAGGTCGATATATCCAGTGTTGTGTTCCCTGAAGGTTTTAACGCTAAAATGAAGGCTCCAAATTTTGATTTAAGTTCACTATCCTTCGTATCTAAAGCTCGCAAATTTCTCAAAAATAAGAATAGTACCCTAGGTCGGCAAGATTTCAAAGCAATTTCCTTCTCAAACGAAGTATATCAAGAAACATGTCGGCCAGTAAAGAATGTAGAAGAGAATTCAACTTGGAGGAACCCGTTAACGATTTGGCAGAAAAATAACACAGCGAAAGCAAGCGCGGGAGAATCGTCTACCCCGCGAACTTCAATACGATCGTACAAATACCCATGGGGTCGTAAAGATGATGGCGAAGTTGTGACAAAAGAAGAGAATGAAACAGCCAAAGAGATGCAAAAAGACGAGGGCATCTTCACCATAGAGGTACGAAGTGTGAAGAGTTTTGTAACTGCTATTAAGTAGTTTATTTTGCTTGAATTTTGGGATGTTAGTTTTTAGTTACAATACGTTAATGTTTCTGCGGTTAACGATATAGCTAAAGAATTCTTTAAGACATTGAAAACAATGAAAAGAGACATACAATATTTCTAAAAAGTAAGGAAAACTCGGATTCAATTTAAGAAATTATCGAAATATTTATCTTTTCAAATTTATATAAAAATATAGAGGGTTTGATGAGGGTTTGTCTAAAAAGCGCGCGTTTGAAACATAAATAGCCACGTGTGGCTTGAAAGCCAACAGTATGTTCGCTTATAATTAATAGCACTACTGAATGGCTTTCTTCAGTGACACCAAAGTGTATAGTATATAACAGAACAATTGGCTACAGAATGGCTTTTTTACGCTTAAATGATTTTCTCGCTTGTGTATCTCTAGTTCTCTTTCTCCTCGTAAAGTTAAAAAAGCATTTTGGAACTGTACATCTGAATTATAAACAAAGCCAGAAATCATTACATTACATCGTTTAAAAAAATTCCTATTTCTAGTCGTACATTTTGTTGCAAAATTATAATGAAAAGTAGAGATTTTTGTAATATTTTTATGCAACAGTATTGAATGTACAAACATGTATAAAGTTTAGAAGCGTAGCTAGTTATTCGCTTTTAAATTTGCTTAGCGGGAGACGCCCGTTTTTGCTTCAAACCCTAATTAACTCCTTCTATGGGTCCTAAAAATCCAGCAATACGAAAGAATTGAAAACAAGTACGACTGAAAATCATTCTTGGAAAAATCTACTCAAATTGCTTTAGTGTTTATGAATTTTAGTTTTTAAGATTTATAATGTTTTTACTTTGAGGTTGTTTTTTATTGCGAACATGGCGAACTCAGTAATATGAATTAGTGAAATCACTTGTACACATCGAAACTCTGCTGGAATTCTAGTGAAGTTGCTTCGAGTTTTGTCAGTGTTGAGTTAAAACTAAAGATTTTTTTTAGCGTCTTTTGTTTTAAAATAGTTATTTAAAATTCAAGCTGCTTTGCTCAACACACCAGCACAAATCATTGACGAACTCAAATTGTTAATCGACTACACTAACAGAGATAAAAATATACTCGTTTTGAAATAATAACACACAATTTTTGAAATGTTTTTTTATAGTCTTGTCTTAACCTTTTCATTTTGTTAGTACCATTACGAATTATACAGCTTTTATGATAATTTTATTTAATATCTGAGATACATACGTTGTTGGCCTATCCCAATTAATTGAAAGATTACCAAATAACCATTAAGAATTTTTCGTAATATGCCATTAAAAATAAAAGTCATATAATATCAATGGATCTTTTAAATATAGATAAACTGAATAATTTCTAAAAAAAAAAAGAAGCAAAAACCAAACCGCTGAGAAGAATGAGCAGAAATTAAAACGAAGAATCGAGGTTTTATGATTGTTTTGATCAATTATTTAACCCTACAAGCTTTAAGGAATTAAAAAACCTCACACAAAAAAGGTTCTTATAAATGTACTTTTCTTTAAAATAATTCTTGGTATAATTCTAATGAATTGGCAGGTAAAAAGTAAAACTAAAGCCATATAAATACAGAATTATTTTCATTGTTTACTTTCCAGCAACAACAACAAAACAAAATCCAGTTCGATGAAGTCGAAAATTATTTATTCGTGAGTTTTTTCTTTGCTTGTCTCAATTAAATAATTAACTTCTTGCGTGAATTAAGTTACGAGTCGATTTGTTTTTGAAATAATTTTGTGGTAAATTGGTGTAAAAATGTTCATTCAAAGAAGATGTTTTCTTTATCTTGAGTGGTTTAGAGGAATTGCAGTGGTCTTTCGAGTTGCAACAGGTGCAAACTGAAGCACTTTGTAAGACTGACAATTCAATATCCGCCCAAATTCAAAAGGAAATGCTCGATAAATATTCTAAATCTCAGTCGAATTATCATTAAAATATCTTCTAAAATCTTGAGAGAAATTCGCCGCCATTTCTAATTTGTATTTGGTACAAATTTGTCGTATTAGTTGAAATGTTTTTTCAAAATAGTTGAGGCGTTGACTTATGCACCTGCCCTGAGTTTTTTAAAAGCGGTTTATTTTCAATTTCTCTTCTCAAAAAAAAAAAGTTACTTGTTATTATAATCATTGAACTCGAAACATTTTGGTTAGTTTTTCCCGCCAAAAATCATTTTCATCCGCGCACCTCCTTGTTGCTCAACTCAGTTCATGTTCAGGTTTTATTCAATTTTTTTTCCCATATTTCTGGATTTTTTCTTGACAACCTTTCTAGGCAATTAACGGGTTAAGAACGTAGTCAAACTAAGAGCTTTGTTTATTCCGGTGATCCTAGCAAAATAAAGAAAACGGAGATGTTTTTGTAAACATAGGAAACTTGCTAATTGAAGGGAAGAAACACTCGAAAATAAACACACAAGATAAAATTAAACATAAAGAAAGAAAGAAAGAAAGTTTCCGGCATTTTAACACAAACTTAATTATTACTGACAAATATGATATTTCAAGATATAGAATACTTAGAATACCCTTTCTAGAGGGTGAAGTTTTTATATTATCTATAAAATTGTATACAAAGGAGGATGTGCGGAGACAAATTTCATCACGAATTCGAATTGTGAAAACGTTGCAAAAATAGCACTACTTTCTACACTTTCGCGAAGAAGTCTCACTAAAAACTGCAATGTAAGATTGAAATATCAAAAAGTTTCAGCTACGAGAGAAGTCCCTTTCATATATAACAAAACGTGTCCCACACTATCCCCAAAAGGTTAAGATGATGGCATGCCTCTTGCATGTCTAACTGATGGTCAGTGTTTTACTTATATTGCTTCTTTTATAATTTTTTCAGCTTGTTAAACCACATTATGGCTATCTTGGTCTAGTTTTAGTTGGTGGAGCAGACACTCCCCTTCACAAACATTACGTCAAGGACATTCTACCCGACTCCATCGCGGCCAAGTCTGGCAGTGTGCGCATTGGTGACGAACTGATCGAAGTGAATAGTCACACGTTAAGAGGACGTACACACAGTTCAGCATTAGTAGTTATACGAGCTCTTCCACCGGTAATCAAGATCTTGATCGAAAGAACAAAGGACGGAAACAAAGCAATTTTGTCCTCGTTTGCTTCTGAAGAGACGGAGTCTACTGACAATGGTGACCCTGACATCACGTCCCCCAAAGCAAGATCAAGAAAAAGAAGCGTTATTCAAATGGCAAATGAATCCAGCATCATTAAAAAGTCTGTAAGCACTGTCATCGATGTCACAAGAAACATTACCAGTCCTTTGGTCAAACCTGCTAAACTGGTCAGGCGAGAATCAAGGTGCACGTCGTTCATTGGTGTTGCTAATGGTGACGTAGATGATGACGTGAAATGTTGCAAGAGTGTCAAAGATGAAGGCGTTGATGAGGAATCGAATGATTATGATGATAGATTGAGCATGTTGAGTAATACCTCCGAGTGGTGTAATAGACAGGTAAGAACTCCGACGATCAAAATTTGTGTTGGCTTGTGACGTTTTCAGTTTAGGTTCAATTATTGCACACTTTTTAGCATTCAATACTACGGTAGTCATGGGCAGAATCAAGGGTGTTCTAGCGATAGTGCACTCGCCTCTCACCTCTGGGGTCTTGATATATTCCTGGACTGGGTATCACATGTCAGCAGAGTTTGTTGGTACTCTCCATTGTTTCAAGGGATTTTTTCGAACCAGTTCTGGTTTTGCTCCCTCCTTAAAACCCAACACACTAAATTCCAGTTCGAACTGTGAGTTATTAGTAAGAACTCCTCCTTTCTCCTGCATGGTTCTGAACATAATGAATCTGGTAATACTCATTAATAATAATTAATGGATAATTAATATTTATTTTTTGCTGATTTATTCACAGATGTTGATGTCCACTCCTTCCCAGGACTCCGCGGTTCAAAATGACGACGTTTCTGACGTCATGTCGACGTTTTCAATGAGCACCTTATCGGAAAGTCTCCCAGGGCCCCTTACAGAAGAGGAGTTCGACAGACATGAGGAATATGTCCCTTTTCAATCTACGCCCCTACGTCAAGGGTCCCTCAGAGAAACAAGGGTTCTTACTGAGTCCATCATAGAGGTGGACTCTGATGAAGACCAGGAAAAGGTACCCAATGAGCCAGCAATGTTTTTGCGCCGCGGTTCTCTCAGAGCAAGAGGGAGCCTGGCTCTAAGGCGAGTGAGCTGTATTGAACACGAAGAAGACAGATCAACATGGCCGATATCGACAAGGCGACAAAGGGCCTCACTTAACTGGGACACTTTTGTACCTCCACCAGAAACACCCGTAAGAAGGACCTCTTCGGCATGTGTCAGGCCCTCATCCATGTATACAAATAATGTCCCTGCTAATCGAAGCAAAGGAAAGAATTCTGACCAAACTACTCAATCGCTTCGTCGACTTCAGCGTTCAAACAGCACTGGAAAATATATCGACAAACAAACTCTACGAACTAAAGTCTACAGGGATCAAAACTCCGGGGGATGGGGCTTCAGTATCGCCGGGGGAGTCTGTTCTCCGTACGGGGATTTGCCCATACACATTCTAGATATTGAAAATTCTACTTCAGCGGGAGTAAGGTTGCTGAAAAAAGGAGACGAAATCGTTTCATTCGATGGAGAGAACTTTGAAAATATCACATTCTTGGAGGCAAATAGAAAGATGAGAAACTTTGAAGAAAATTCTGCTACTGTCATCATAAAGCGAAAATATTTGCACAGAAAGAGGAATCAGGCTTGTAGTACATTTGCAGAAGCCTGGAATGAACAAGCGAAGTATAGCCAACGTGTAAGACAAAGACCAGAGTCATTTTATTACTAACTACACATGCGTCTTCCATCCTTCATATTCGACAACAATTTCGCTCCCTGAGCCGTTATTTCTTAATGCGCATGCTCGAATTATTTCGTCGAGCATGCGCAGTAAAAAAAATAAGGGGTCTGGGAACGCACGACCGTTTGCCTTGCCGTGACCAGGACGGCGATATCTCGAGGAATTTCATTGGATGAGCATAATATGCATTATGTTTATTATCCCCAAAAGATCTATTTCACATGTATTTGTTCAATAATTTTTGTATAAACTTGGTTTCTAAACAAAATTGCTGAAATGCACGAAATTTCCTCACACGAGACGAAACAACATAATTGAGATTGTAGAAAAGCACACAATAAAAGTTCTTAGATGCCTTGGAATAATTATATGATCTCAATATAAAAAATCAAAACAAAAAATAAATCAAGCAAAAATATAGATTAATAGTTTCGGTTACAAAAGTAACTAAAAAAAACATGAGAATTTGTAAATTAAACAAATTTAACCATAAACCTTCTCTGTTATCTTTATTGACTCGGAATCTATTGTATTAGCTTGTTTTTGCATGCGCAATGATAATATTGCAACATTTCTGATACTGTCTGCGTAATTGACTGTTTTAGTGTGAACGGGCGAAAAAAACTAGTGTGGAGCGAAGCTTTCGATGCGTTTCCTGTTAGACGAAAACGTAGGCGTTTGTAAACGTATTACTGTTGACGTTGCCTTGAATTCAACAGACTCTTATACTGAATGTTACAATTTTGATCCATAATCAGACTCCGTTTCCATTTTGCCTGCTTAGATAATTATAATGCGCAAGCTTGCCTGGCGCGCATTTCCAATCTAATTACTAAGTTTTTCCAGTTTTTCCCTTTCTTTCTATATCTGCTAATCAAAACATCCCACACGGAAAGGAGTGACCTTGGGGTTTTAGTCATCAGTGACGCAAGCGACTTTTCGGGTTTGCTGGTCATAGCAAGGGGTTAATCATCTACGGTCTAGGGGCCGACTAACCTCTCCCTTAGGCTTCGGCCGAGCTTCCTGATCAGTCTGTAACTGTTCCTCCCGGGATAGCGGTGTTGGGGCCGAAATCTCCAGCGTACCGTAAGTCCATACGGTGTTTCAGCACTCGATGTCTGGAAGTATGGTCCTGGTTAATCAATTGATAAAAACAATCCTAAAAAGAATCTCATGTTTCGAAAAGACACACGTTTTTATACACGTTTAAGATGGTTACTAATAATTTTTTCTGACCAAAAAAACATAAGGACCACATCATCCCCACCCCCACCCCCCACAGTATAAACCCCCTGCTGAAGTCATACCACAGGGATCCCAATACAGTTACTGACAGAATATAACGAAAACGAAAGTGTACATCTTACCTTCAGCTTAGAATTAATTCCAAAGATCCCACATTGATTCCTATAGTTACTTTACAAGATATCAAAGCTATAAGACAGTTATTCAACCCATGGAAGTAGGAGTACGTGTTGTTCGAGGTCAAGATTGGAAATGGGGAGACCAAGATGGCGGCGAAGGCTTCGTTGGGACTGTAGTTGTTGTTGGACGATCTGGGAGTGTTCCTTCACCAGAAAAGACTGTTATAGTGCAGTGGGATGGAGGGACAAGGACTAATTATAGATGTGGACATGAGAATGCTTATGATTTACATGTACTTGACAACGGACCGATAGGTAAGTAAGCTTAAAAATTTGACTCAAAGCACAAGTTTAAACTTGTCTGACTTCAAATTATGTACATTTAAGCTATGTTCGTGGTTTAATTGATGCTTTTGTTGTTTGATAACTTGGTATTTTTCGCTTTTTTACTCATCCCATCTATAAAAGACAATTTTCAAATGCATAATTTAAGGGGAACTGTATTTATATGACGTCATAGCGGCCATGCTGGTTGACTTGGACAAAAGATTTGGTCTTGATTTCTTTTTTATATCAACCAACATTACGGCCATGTCTTTTGTCCTTGTGCATGTGACGTCATAGCCGCTATGCTGGATGAATTGAACAAAAGATTTGGTCTTGATTTCTTTTTTATATCAACCAACATGGCGGCCATGTCTTTTGTCCTTTTGCATGTGACATCATAGCCGCTATGCTGGATGAATTGAACGAAAGATTTTGTCTTTTTTCTTTTTTATATCAACCAACATGGCAGCCACATCTTTTGTCCTTGTACATGTGACAACATAGCTACCATGTTGGTTGACTTGATTAAAATATTTGTTCTTACCACCGCCTGGTTGGCTCAGTTGGTTGAGCACCGGGAGGTCGTGGTTCGAGTCCCGACCGGACCAACACTCAGGGTCTTAAAATAACTGAGGAGAAAGTGCTGCCTTTGTAATTACATCTGCAAACAGTTAGACTTTCAAGTGGCTTGGATGACCACTTTAAATGGCGGTCCCGTCTCTCCACACTTCATCACTAACCAATATCGGAGGGACGTAAAAGAACCACTGAGGACGTAAAGAAACCCTGGCAGTGACCACCCTTAGTGCCTACACCTCATACTAACCACCTCTCATGATTGTAAAGCGCCTTTGATTATATACATAGAAAGGGCGCTATATAAATAATAAATCATTATCATTATGTCTTGGTATCTTTTGATATGTCTACTAACATGTTGTGTAGTTCTCATTGTCATCAAAATGGTTATTTTCAAGGAGTTGTACACAAGAATGTTTCATGTAGTGAATGCAGGCAACAAGGAGTAGAAGGCATGTTATGGCTGTGTGCAAGCTGTCAAGGGTATACTCTTTGTTCAACATGTTATGCCAATGATAAACATTCACTGGAGCATGCCTTCTACAGAATCGACTCACCCTCAAGTAATCCGTAAGTACGGAGATAATCGTCATCCTCCCATTATGCCGAAGTGGCATATAGGAGTAAGACCTTTAGCGTGATGTCAAAGCAACTCAATTTGGAGGACAAAACAAAAGAATCTTAATCTCCTGAGAATTGAAAACCTATTGTTTTTTTTCCTACAAATTGAGCTGCATTCCAAAGTGCTGCAAGGGGAGAGAGAGAGAGAGAGAGAGAGAGAGAGAGAGAGATAGAGAGAGAGAGAGAGTGTGTGTGTGTACACCCTTAGCTTAAACTTACTGCAGTTGGACTACTGAATGAATTACTGAAGCTAATTTCAGCAATTTTCTTTCTTTTTCAGAGTTCTTGTTGATAAAAGACAAGGCCACCAAAAAATACCAGCTCGAGGGACATTTATAGGTTCCCAAGTAAGACGAGGTCCAGATTGGGACTGGGGAAACCAAGACGGAGGCCCTTCAAAGAAAGGTGTGGTGAAAGAGGTGAAAAACTGGGAAACTGAAACATTCCATAGTGTCGTTGCAGTCAAATGGCCCAATGATGAAATCAATGTGTATCGTCGTGGACATAAAGGAAAGGTTAGGAAATATGCCAGAAGATGAGTAGAATTTTTTTTAACTAGTAGTAGAAAAATACATTGTGTAGTTTTAGAATAGTTTTGTCCCTAGCTTGGAATTTCTTTGATAGACTTAAAGCCTTCAATGTTTATATCAATACTCTGAAACAACCTCTGGGCTGATCTAAGTCAGGGTATAGCTAACTCTCACAGGTCCAACCCTAAAACAATCTCTGGGCTGATCTAAGTCAGAACACTGCTGGCTCACAGATCAAACCCTGAAATGATGCCTGGGCTGATCAAAATCAGGGCATGGATAGCTCACAGATCAAACCCAGAAACAACCTCTGGGCTGATCTAAGTCAGGGCATGGCTAACTCACAGATCAAACCCAGAAACAACCTCTGGGCTGATCAAAGTCAGGGCATGGCTAACTCACAGATCAAACCCTGAAACAACCTCTGGGCTGATCAAAGTCAGGGCATGGATAGCTCACAGATCTAACCCTGAAACAACCTCTGGGCTGATCTAAGTCAGGGTATGGCTAACTCACAGATGGAACCCTGAAACAACCTCTGGGCTGATCTAAGTCAGGGCATGGATAGCTCACAGATCTAACCCTGAAACAACCTCTGGGCTGATTAAAGTCAGGGCATGGATAGGTCACAGATCTAACCCTGAAACAACCTCTGGGCTGATCTAAGTCAGAACACTGCTGGCTCACAGATCTAACTCTGAAATGATGCCTGGGCTGATCAAAATCAGGGCATGGATAGCTCACAGATCAAACCCAGAAACAACCTCTGGGCTGATCTAAGTCAGGGCATGGCTAACTCACAGATCAAACCCAGAAACAACCTCTGGGCTGATCAAAGTCAGGGCATGGCTAACCCACAGATCAAACCCTGAAACAACCTCTGGGCTGATCAAAGTCAGGGCATAGATAGCTCACAGATCTAACCCTGAAACAACCTCTGGGCTGATCTAAGTCAGGGTATGGCTAACTCTCACAGGTCCAACCCTAAAACAATCTCTGGGCTGATCTAAGTCAGAACACTGCTGGCTCACAGATCAAACTCTGAAATGATGCTTGGGCTGATCAAAATCAGGGCATAGATAGCTCACAGATCAAATTCTGAAACAACCTCTGGGCTGATCTAAGTCAGGGTATGGCTAACTCACAGATAAAATTGGATTTTATTGTGTTCAAGCATTATCGCTTGTTATTGATAAACTAGGTTGATGTGAGCTGTGTAACTCCATCCTTTGGGGGTTTTTACTACAAGAATCATCTTCCAAAGCTTGGCTTCAAGTATTCTACAGCTCAAACACTAAAAACCTCATTACAAAATTCTGGACAACAGCAGTTCAAGGTTGGTGACCAGGTCCAGATATTACTTGAACCTGAAGTTTTAAAGCTGTTGCAGAAAGATTATGGAGGATGGAGCGAAAGAATGAAAGAGGTAAATAAAGACATATGTTAGATAGAGTAGTTTTTATGAGTGAGAAACCTATGTTGACTAGCTGTAACATTGAAATGGCTTCCCATAAGAATGGTTATGAAATAAGATGGAAACATACGGTACTGACTTACAGCACGTAAACATTATGACATGATGTACATTAAAATAGCTTCCTATAAGAATGGTTATCGTATGAGTAGGAACGTATGGTACTGACTTACAGCACATACACAGTATGACATGCCGTAACATTGAAATGGCTACCCATAACAATGATTTGAATATGTTTGTGAGACATGTTATGTTTTCTTTTGACAGGTAATAGGGATACCTGGTACAGTACAGGATATTCTTGACAGTGGAGGAGTGAGAGTACAGTTTGCTTGTTTATCTAATATCAGAAGATACATATTTAATCCTATTGCACTTTCTAGGGTATGTATGTCCTTAGACTACCTTACAATATACATGACCTGACTGACTGACTGACTGACTGACTGACTGACTGACTGACTGACTGACTGACTGACTGACTGACTGACTGACTGACTGACTGACTGACTGACTGACTGACTGACTGACTGACTGACTGACTGACTGACTGACTGACTGACTGACTGACTGACTGACTGACTGACTGACTGACTGACTGACTGACTGACTGACTGACTGACTGACTGACTGACTGACTGACTGACTGACTGACTGACTGACTGACTGACTGACTGACTGACTGACTGACTGACTGACTGACTGACTGACTGACTGACTGACTGACTGACTGACTGACTGACTGACTGACTGACTGACTGACTGACTGACTGACTGACTGACTGACTGACTGACTGACTGACTGACTGACTGACTGACTGACTGACTGACTGACTGACTGACTGACTGACTGACTGACTGACTGACTGACTGACTGACTGACTGACTGACTGACTGACTGACTGACTGACTGACTGACTGACTGACTGACTGACTGACTGACTGACTGACTGACTGACTGACTGACTGACTGACTGACTGACTGACTGACTGACTGACTGACTGACTGACTGACTGACTGACTGACTGACTGACTGACTGACTGATTCTTTTGGTATTTGTGCAGATTGGCAGAATTCAGGTGAATGACACAGGTTGTGTCCAGAGTGATGTTAACTTGGTGAAAAAGCTTCAAGCAGGACATGGTGAATGGAATGATAGTATGGTGTCGGTAAGCATATTGATCTAGATATTTTTTTATCATATCAGTTTGGAGAAACTCCAGCTATTCAAGCTCTCCTTGCCTTTCTGCCCCTCCCCCAGTACTATCTCAGCTATGCAGGATATGGGTTTACTGTATTTACCAGGGACTGTTGAGCAGGAGGGGCTAAGGGGCTATAATGGGAGCATGCCCCAAAACCCCCTAGGTCTTCCAGTATTTGGTGGTCGTTAGTACCCCAATCAAAATTACGCTTCACGGTACCCTGTTTACTACAGAAAATATAAAATAAATTAGTTTCTTTTCTTTTTTGTCAGATTCTTGGGAAAGAAGGAAAGGTTGTGAAGGTGTATTCTGATGGTGACATCAGTGTTGTGGTTGACAACAGGGCCTGGACTTTGAACCCTGCTGTCCTTGTGAAGAACAGCAGTTCAACGGCAATGAGGAAACCTGAACAACGAGAAACACAGGCTGCGGTAACTGCTGCCTCATCCACTAATGCAGAAGGTAAGAGAATAGCTGGTTACTATAATGATTGCACTATAAAAATGATAGAGGGATTCACACAGATTCATCCATCCATATATCCCATCCATCCATCCATATATCCCATCCATCCATCCATCCATATATCCCATCCATCCATCCATCCATCCATCCATATATCCCATCCATCCATCCATATATCCCATCCATCCATCCATATATCCCATCCATCCATCCATATATCCCATCCATCCATCCATCCATCCATCCATATATCCCATTCATCCATCCATCCATCCATCCATATATCCCATTCATCCATCCATCCATCTATCCCATCCATGCCATTCATCCATCCCATCCATGCCATCCATCCATCCATCAATCCATCCATCCATATATCCCATCCATCCATCCATCTATATATCCCATCCATCCATCCATATATCCCATCCATCCATCCATCTATATATCCCATCCATCCATCCATCTATATATCCCATCCATTCATCCATATATCCCATCCATCCATCCATCCATCCATCCATTTACATTAAACATTAAATAACCAATTCATAATGCCATAATAATTCATATAAATGATTAATGATTAATAGATTATTTTAATCCATTTCCAGCAGAAGCCTCTCTGCCGTTACTGCTTCAGGGTATGAGTGTCACTCCTCATGACGTCACATCTAAGTTAATACGTGCTGCAGGGCTTGGCCAATACACCAGAGTAAAAGACATACTGGTTTCTAATCCTAGGGAGGTAGGTGCTAATACTTCTAAGTATAAATTTTGTATGATGTTGAAAAAAGTGGGTACCGCCCCTCAACGCTGTAATCTTGGCTTCAATTTCAACCCCTATTCATATGTGAATATAGTTGTTTGTTGGTTCTCTCCTGTGCTTCGAGGGTTTTTCTCTGAGTCCTCCAGTTTTCCTCCTTCATGCAAAAATCAACCCTTTTTGGGGGGTCTTCTGTAATTATACCATGCAGTTGTGGTGTTCCTGCCATTGCGGTTTGATGGCACAAGCTTTAAATTTTTACAGCTCAAAGTGCAAAAATATGACCACATTAAATGTATTCCCATACTTCTATACACAGACTTTTGTACATTAAACTGGTACATTTCAATGCAAATAAGGCATATGAAAGCTTCGACACCAAAAAGCCCATGCATAGAAGAATGTGAATACATTAAAGATAGTCATTCTTTAGCTTGTTGCACTGTAAAGATTAATTCTCCGTATTTGTAGGTTGATAGTAAGAGTAATGGTAAGACAGCACTCCATGTCTGTTGTCATCAAGGTCATCTGGATATTGTCAAGCTACTCTTGAAATCTGGTGCGCAGTGTGAAATACAGGTGAGTGTAGTCACACTCGGTATGTGCAAGAGAAATTTCAATATACATTTAAACTCGTTTTACTGAAATTTATCGCATCACATGTGAGTAAGTTTGTTTGGTCACTCCCTTGATCTGCATGTTTTTCTCTGGGTTCTACAGTTTACTCTATCTGTAAAACCTAACACTCTAAATTCCAATTTGATATACAAGTAAGACGTGTCCTCACTTAGATCAGCCCAGAGGTTGTTTCAGGGTTCAATCTGTGAGTTAGCTATGCCCTGACTTAGATCAGCCAAGAGGTTGTTTCAGGGTTCAATCTGTGAGTTAGCCATGCCCTGACTTAGATCAGCCCAGAGGTTGTTTCAGGGTTCAATCTGTGAGTTAGCTGTGCTCTGACTTAGATCAGCACAGCTCTAGGTTGTTTCAGGGGTGGATCTGTGATCTGTGAGTGCACTACAGCTACGCCACCCTTGATTCCATGATGACTCTAAGGAGTGTAAACATGGTTACTCAGATCTTTTAAATCCATTTATAGGATAATGATGGAGATACGCCACTACACTATGCTGCTTTTGGGTGAGTTAACTGGGTTTCCTGTGTTGTCAGTTGTAGAGGGAACACTGGGTCCTACATTACTTGCACAGGAAACCCAACACGAACATAAACATTATGAACTAATATTCATTAATAATATCTTAATAATAATTATTAATGTTTTATCTAGGAATAAACCATTGGTAGCGTCAGTGTTGATACAACATGCAGCAAACATCAAAATTCTGCACACCTTCATACGACACTGATATTCTTTAATAATATCTTAATGATTATATTTTTATCTAGGAATAAACCTTTGGTAGCATCAGTCTTGATACAACAGGGAGCAAACATGAATATCTTGAACACCAACAAGTGCACACCTATACATGTTGCTGTTAACAAAGGACATACAGATGTTGTTCGAGTATTTGTCAAGGCCAACTGTGACGTGAACCTTCAAGATTCTTCAGGAAATACAGCTCTTCATGACGCCATAACCAAAGATCAATCTGATGTTATTAATATTATTATCAATAGTAATAACTGTGATCTGAAGCTTGTGAATCAACAAGGGTTTAATGCTTTTCATCGGGCGGCACTGAAGGGACGTGAACAGTGAGTATACTAGATTATCAACACCTTGTTTGAACAACTTGTTGTTGTTGTTATTGTTCTTGCTGCTGCTGCTGTTGTTGCTGCTTTTGTTGCTGTTGTTGCTGCTGTTGTTGCTGCTTTTGTTGCTGTTGTTGTTGCTGCTGTTGTTGCTGCTGCTGCTTTTGTTGCTGCTGTTGTTGCTGCTGTTGTTGTTGCTGCTGCTGTTGTTGCTGCTGTTGCTGCTGCTGCTGTTGTTGCTGCTTTTGTTGCTGTTGTTGTTGCTGCTGTTGTTGCTGCTGCTGCTGTTGTTGCTGCTAGTGTGGTTTCTGTTGTTGCTGCTGTTGTTGTTGTTGCTGTTGTTGTTGCTGCTGTTGCTGCTGCTGCTGCCGTTGTTGCTGTTGTTGTTGTTGCTGCTGTTGTTGCTGCTAGTGTGGTTTCTGTTGTTGCTGCTTTTGTTGCTGTTGTTGTTGCTGCTGTTGCTGCTGCTGCTGCCGTTGTTGCTGTTGTTGTTGTTGCTGCTGTTGTTGCTGCTAGTGTGGTTTCTGTTGTTGCTGCTTTTGTTGCTGTTGTTGTTGCTGCTGTTGTTGCTGCTGCTGCTGTTGTTGCTGCTAGTGTGGTTTCTGTTGTTGCTGCTGTTGTTGTTGCTGTTGTTGTTGCTGCTGTTATTGTTGTTGTTGCTGCTGTTGTTGTTGCTGCTGCTGTTTCATATAAAGAGTTCCCTCCAGATTCAAGCAAACCATGTCTAACAATTTGTTATATCTTTTCTCTAGAGCCCTATCCCTAATTCTTTCCAAGTACCCCTCAATGTTAAACCTACCAAAAGACGACGGCTTCACAGCACTACACCTCTCCTCTCTCAACGGTCACTTGGGTCCTGTAAGGACTTTACTTATGCAGGTAATATTCCACATGGTTTTTAACTTTTTTTATCCTGGAAAGTTTGTGAAAGTGTGGTTAATAGTGTTTAGTATAACACAGTATCCTAAAATAACCGAGGTGAAGATGCTGTCTTTGTAATTACAAAGTTCTACAAGTGGTTAGACCTTATCTAGTTGGTTGAGCATCAGACTGTTGTGCAGGAGTTCATGGGTTCATTCCCTGGCCGGTGCGCAAACCAACACTCAGAGTCTTAAAATACCAGAGGAGAAGGTGCTGCCTTTGTAATCACATCTGTAAATGGTTAGACTTCCAAGTTGCTTGAATGACCACTTTAAATGGCCGTCCTGTTTGTCAATGCTTCAACATCACAAACCAATACACCCACTCCCTAGGTCTGGTAGATTAAACATTAATTTCAATGTTGTATCATATTGTAGAGTGGTTGTGAAGTGAATCGTGTGAATGAGAACCATCAAACAGCCCTTCTGTTAGCTGTGGACAAGAAACACCTGGATATCATCAAAGAATTACTGGAACATGGCGCGAATACTAACATACAAGATGATGTTGGTGATACACCCCTACATACTGCTGTCGCTAACACCGAGCCTCGGTGTGATGTAAGTCATGTGACTATTACTATATTAGGATAATTCTGCTTCGTTCTAATGAGTCACTTGTTACCATATAAGGATTATCGGTGTCACGTGATTTCTGGCATTTTCGTTTCAGCTCGAGTATATTCTACTCTCTTCTCCTTTTAATTCGTCATGACAACTAGCTAATTCGTGGTTCAAACTCCCCTTAGTTACCGTTACTATATCCCAAAAGCACAACAAATAGCTTGAATATCTCAGAATTTAAACCTCGGACTGGCGGATAATTTATTAAATCTAAAACACCTTTGTACGTGGGTGTATTTGTCATTATAAATTTTGCTACTACCACTTATGATAAAATTGACTTTATTGTAGCCAAGCTTTCGGACTTAGACAATAAACTCAATTTTATCATACGTGGTAGTAGCAAAATTTATAATGGATAATTTATTGTTTCAATAGACCATTTCACGGTTGTCGTCGCTCAACCTCAGCCTCGATAGCATGTAATTTATTCTTTAGAATTTGACTAAAGCCCGTGGAATCTTTAAGTGTTCAATTGTTTGATAATGTGTACATTCCTTAAATTACCGTGAGCTGAAGTCAAATTCTAAAGAATATATTACACACTATCGAGGCTGAAGTTGAGCGACGACAACCGTGAAATAGTCTATTGTTTACTGTCCCGTGAAAATGAATTAGAAAATTGCCTCGTAATCCTAGTAGTACTCTTTAAAACAGATACTGTGTAGTGTTTGTGGGACAAGATTTTTAATTCCACTGAGAAAACTACTGCAATGGTGATTGGTTCGCTATTGTTTGAGTCGGAATAATTTTAAAAATGAGTGTAATAATCCATTCTTTTGATTCCAGCCTGTTGCAATGGAGATGGTAAGGATGTTAGTACAGCACGGCGCTGACACCACGATACGTAACGATGACAACAAGACCTGCCTGGATTTGTGTAGGAATACAGAACTGGGTGACTTACTAAGAACGACACCCACTGGACATGACCCTGGTGCAGAATCTAACATGTAGGTGAAATAGATCTCTTTACCTAGACCACGTGTCATTCTCTTGAGAATCAGTTTTTTTGTTATCGTGACCGATATCATCAACATCACCATCATCATCAGCATAACCAAAAGTAACATATCATTATCACCAACATCAACGTCAACATCATCACCAATAGTGTCACCACCATCATCACCATCAACGTCAACATCATTATCCATTATCACCATCATCATCATCATCATCATTATCACTATCACCACCATCATTATCCCCATCATTATCACCATCATCAATATCACCATCATCACCATCAACGTCAACATCATTATCGCCATCATCATCATCATCGTCACCATCATCATCACCATCATCATCACCATCATCAATATCATCATCATCACCAATAGTGTCACCACTATCATCACCATCAACGTCAACATCATTATCGCCATCATCATCATCATCGTCACCATCATCATCACCATCATCATCACCATCATCATCACCATCATCATCACCAATAGTGTCACCACCATCATCACCATCAACGTCAACATCATTATCCATTATCACCATCATCATCATCATCATTATCACTATCACCACCATCATCATCACCATCATTATCACCATCAATATCACCATCATCACCATCAACGTCAACATCATTATCGCCATCATCATCATCATCACCATCATCATCACCATCATCATCACCAATAGTGTCACCACCATCATTATCACCAACATCAACGTCAACATCATTATCCATTATCACCATCATCATCATCATCATTATCACTATCACCACCATCATCATCACCATCATCATCACCATCATCATCACCATCATCATCACCAATAGTGTCACCACCATCATCACCATCAACGTCAACATCATTATCCATTATCACCATCATCATCATCATCATTATCACTATCACCACCATCATCATCACCATCATTATCACCATCAATATCACCATCATCACCATCAACGTCACCATCATCATCACCATCATCATCACCATCATCATCACCAATAGTGTCACCACCATCATCACCATCAACGTCAACATCATTATCCATTATCACCATCATCATCATCATCATTATCACTATCACCACCATCATCATCACCATCATTATCACCATCAATATCACCATCATCACCATCAACGTCACCATCATCATCACCATCATCATCACCATCATTATCACTACCATCAACGTCAACATCATTATCCATTATCACCATCATCATCATCATCGTCACCATCAACGTCAACATCATCCATTATAACTTTTATCATCAACATCATCATCAAAATCATCATCATCATCACCCTCTTTATTCAAAATGGGTAAATAATACAACTTCAGTATCAGATTGTAATACTGCATTTCAAATTGCCCCATTCAAACCCCATATGTTTCATTCATTCATTTCTAAAGGTCTGATACCGCAAGTCCACCCCAGGAAGACAGTGCTCCTGCTGATACCATGGCAAACTCAAATGCGTGCCGACTGTGTAACGAACAAGTAGATTGTCAGTTCCAGCCTTGTGGTCACTCTGTGGTGTGTTATGACTGTAGTCACATGTTCAAAGCATGTTTTCAATGCAAGGTAATGGCAGGGACAAAAAGGTCAAAAACCATGGCCGACCTCTATTACATACTCTCACCCCAGGTCATCAAAACTAATATCACCTCTCATGTTTCGTTGCAGGGTGAGGTAGAAAAAGTCGTTAAAATTGAACAAGCTGTCGAGAAAGAGTGCGTAGTTTGTTCGGATTTACCAGCCGAGGTGGTATTTGAACCATGTCAACACAAAGTCGCTTGCACCGGTATGTAATATGCTATGAAAAGAGATCCCACCCCACCTCTCCTCACCCTTCTCTAAACCTGCCATTTGCTGGTAAACATCGACCAAGTCTAGGTGGTATTTCAATCATGTTTATTGCCTTTTACGGCGTTTCGCGGAAAACTGTTAAGGAGTAGAACCTGCGCTGAATCATGGGGCTGTTTGAGGGGACGCCATTTTGTCTTTTTCGCTTTACTTTTTCGAGTCACATATACTTTGGTACGTTTTTCAAGAGGTTACTAAGCTTTTCGCCATGATTCAGTCCGCGTCAAACTCATTACTATTTTTACGCAATCTCGGAAAAACCAATGTATAAAAGAGCCGATCCTTCCCCGCACCAACTTTAACCGGCAACTTTGTTGGTAAGTTTTCAATTCTTAATCTAGTAATTTTCTCATGGATTTTTTTATTTTATTTTGGTTCCAGATTGTTCTTTTAGAATGAAAAAGTGTATAGAATGCCAGCAAAAAATAATGAGAAAGATTGCACCAGGTGAGACAGTTATTTCACCTTGATAATCGTGTCATTCCTCTTGTTTTTCCTGTTGATCTCACATTCAAGATAAGCGCCTGTACCTTAACTGTAAAATGGTTTTCCTGTAAAGCATAACTGCAACTACACTGAATTGGCTTTTTGCATTGAAATGGTTTTCGTGATTCATCCAATCAAAACCCGTTACTGTTGCAGTAATATACGGTACAGGGGCGGATCCAAGGGAGGGGTGTGCGTCCCCCTGGAGCAACTTTGCTCCCTCCCCCGTGCCTGGGTTGTTTCAGAGTGTCGATGAAATGTAAATTTTTGAAAGGTATCTTCCAGACGAAAACGAAAGATCCGCTTCAAGTAAACCATCCGCGTACTTACACCTTATTTTCCTCTTAGACGGTTCGATGATCGAGACCAACCAAGCAGACAAGTACGGCCGCAACATGGACTCCTTGTTCTACCTTGAAGCGAAAGTACGCGAGATGGAGGAAGCTCAAATATGTGCAATATGTATGGAAAACCAACGTAATGTAGTCTTTCTGTGCGGGCACGGCACCTGTGACAAATGCTGTAAATCACTCGCAGATTGTCCAATGTGCCGCAAA
Organism: Anthopleura xanthogrammica; assembly: GCA_964019055.1. NCBI lineage: Eukaryota > Metazoa > Cnidaria > Anthozoa > Actiniaria > Actiniidae > Anthopleura > Anthopleura xanthogrammica. Next base: position 8,902,761 of record OZ025224.1, read on the forward strand.
CCAATAACTAAGAAAATAACCTTGTTTGGATAAGTTCTAAAAGAAAGTTGTAAATAGAAAAATTATTCTTATAAATTCGTGTTGGACGAGTAAAAATCATTCGTAAAAGCAAATTTCTCGAAACTTGGAAAGAAAACGGGGGTAAGGTTTGACGACCGTAAAAGAATATTGACGACCGGAAGTAAAATCTAACGACCGGAAGTAAATGTTGGTAAGCGGAAGAAATGTTGGGTATACTAAACCTTTTACGCCAAGCGTAAAGTTTTCCTTTTTCGGTCCTTTAGGAAATACGGGGGTTTACCATTTACACACACACAAAAAAATACAAAAAAATACAAAAAAATCCGGGAATTTCGGGTCCCATAACTGGTTTTTAGTTCCTTCAAATTGAAAGCAAATACCTCGAATGGAAAAAGCTCGCTTGGGATTGAAGTGTTCCATTTACAACGAAAGCCCCAGCATCGTACTCAGGGCTTTAATTTTCATTGGCTGTGAATGTTGAGGGTCTAGAACTGGTATAAAACTGCATGTGTAAATAAGACTGATAAAAATGTACACGCTCAAATACGTACAAGTCTTACTGGTAAAATAGATTTTTGTATATCAAAATGTTTGAACTATGAAAACTCAGTACATACAACATTTGAAAACTTACTTTAAGATTTTTGTAGAAAGATAAATAAATTAATTACAAAAAAATGAACCTGAATTTTGTTTCTATTTTTATTTGTTCTATCAATACCAAATATCAATTTAACAAGCAATAAATATATTCATCTATATGTACAGTGTAATTTTATACACTTGCATATCTGTTTGTTATTATCTATTTATTTATATGAAAAATATAAAATGAAAATATATGAAAACTCGAAAACGTGAATTATCAATGCCCAAAATACATATATCCTAAAACAACATTACTGTTTAGTGTAATAGCTCAGAATACAGAGCAACTGGAGTAAGCATACAGTAAATGTTGAAATCTAACAATAACAATCGATAACAATTTTGCACTGACAGCGCATAACAGCTTCGCAAACAGTGTATCTTCGTATTTTGACGGTGCCTATGACAACCTTGGTTGTGATCTCTATATACAGCCGTCTTCTACTATATGATTTACTGTGACGTCATTTGTCTGTATCTACGTATTTTGACGTTACCTACGACAACCTTGGTTGTAATCTCTATATACAGCCGTCTTCTACTATATGATTTACTGTGACGTCATTTGTCTGTATCTACGTATTTTGACGTTACCTACGACAACCTTGGTTGTAATCTCTATATACAGCCGTCTTCTACTATATGATTTACTGTGACGTCATTTGTCTGTATCTACGTATTTTGACGTTACCTACGACAACCTTGGTTGTAATCTCTATATACAGCCGTCTTCTACTATATGATTTACTGTGACGTCATTTGTCTGTATCTACGTATTTTGACGTTACCTACGACAACCTTGGTTGTGATCTCTATATACAGCCGTCTTCTACTATATGATTTACTGTGACGTCATTTATCTGTATCTTCGTATTTTGACGTTACCTATGACAACCTTGGTTGTAATCTCTATATACAGCCGTCTTCTACTATATGATTTACTGTGACGTCATTTGTCTGTATCTTCGTATTTCGACGTTACCTATGACAACCTTGGTTGTGATCTCTATATACAGCCGTCTTCTACTATATGATTTACTGTGACGTCATTTACCTTGTTTTCCAAATATATTGTGTTTTCATTCTAAGTTTGTGGCTTCCATCTTCCATTATAACCTTGGTGGTAGTCCTTTCTTGCGTGATGTCCTTTATTTAAAAATGTACGGTGACATCTGCACATACAATTTGCACTATTTTAAGCTTCATCCATTGTATCTTTGGCTGTGATCTTCTCCATAGTTTATCTAGCTGTGATTTGGGGTGACATTAAGCAGTGCTCTGATGGCAAATGCTCTGCTGTATTTACTATGTCCGTCTCTCATCTATG